>VXBL01004984.1:499249-578285 GCA_013400195.1 Aramus guarauna
CGTATGGAATATCCCTTTGGCCAGTTTAGGTCAGCTGTCCTGGCTGTCCCCACTTCCACCTTCTTGTGCACCCCCCACCTTCTTATTGGAAGGGCAGTATGAGAAGCTGAAAAGTCCTTGACTGCTGGCCACAACTAAAAACATCAGTGTGTTGTCAACATTATTCCCATCCTAAATTCAAAACACAGTGCTATACCAGCTGATAGGAAGAAAATTTAACTCTATCCCTGCTGAAACCAGGACACATGGCTTTAAAAATGTTTTAGGACTGCTATAGGGGAAAAAAAAATATGTATCTCCTTTCCAGTCTATTTCACCTTCCATGCTACCTATTGACAAATTGCAAGCCCTTCTTCATTCTTGATCACAATGGCTGTATTTAAGAACTTCCATGGCAGTTAATACATGTAATTTTGCATATCAGAAAAATAGTAGCATTTAGGGCCTCAGGACTGAACACCAGGTCTCAGGACTTGGTGTTTGAGTACACCACTGAAATTAATAAGCAGCTGTTACTCTGTAAGATCTCTGGATTTGTTAGTGGTAGCAGACTAATTTCTGACAGTGGAACAATGCCACTAGATGTGGTGAAAATATGGAAGCATTAGAGCTTCCTCAAGTGTGGTGGAGTATTTTAATCACAGATCAAAATCATCTAAGAATTACCAGCAAGAATCATGAATGATGAGGGAGAGAGTGTTCACATTGGCGGTAATGTAAGCCATGAATTTCTCCAGTGTTTGTAGCTTCTTTCTAACTCTTGTGTGAATCAACAAACATATTTATGCAGTACACTGAAGTGTGACTATTGTATCATGCAGTAGATAAACAATTATCTACATGTTTCAGTTTTGCTCCTGTTAATCTTGTGCACTGGAGGAGTAGGGGAAGGAGACAGGCTCTGAGTGTGCACGGTAAGTAAGCATCCAAGAGCATGGCAGCAGATGACACAGGAGTAGACACTGCAGTAAAGGATTATGCCATGGACTAATTACCATTTGAACCCTCCAAGTATACTGACTTCAGTTGGCATCCAGGCCACACAGACACTACCAGCTCAGAGAAACCCTTCAGATCCCTCAGAAACTACACTAGGCAGATCTTGTCAACAGTTAGAACAGGAAATGCTGCCTGGAGTGGAAATTCACTTTGCACTTGTTGGAAAGGCTGACAGAGCAGAGATAAGGTGTTCATAGCACATGGCAGGAGTTGGGCCAAGGCTGGACAAAAGTGAGGTTCCTGTTTCTGCAGCAGGGAGACCTTTGCGACAATTTGGAGGACACCTCCTATGACATCAGTGAAAGCCAATCTAACTTTTGTACTTGAAAAGAAAAAAATCTCCATTGAGCTCTAAGAAGCCAAGAGTAGCTGTAATAGCCAGGATAACAAACAGAAGGTCCTTCTTATTCCTGTTGCTGAGCAATCATGGGCTTTTCTCAGCACCACCCATCCCCTCATCCTGCCTCACTTGAACTCATGTCAAAAAAGAACATAGCCTATAACCATTTGGTGAGAACTTAACTGCACAGAAAAGAGTTCAAAGGTACTTGGATTTTTTTCCTTCTTAACTATGTTACCGCAGAGGCACTACCACCATTGCTGATGGGCTTGGCCTCAGCGAGTGGCGGGTCTGTCTTGGAGCCAGCTGGTAGTGGCTCTATCAGACACAGAGGAACCTTCTAGCAGCTCCTCACAGAAGCCACCCCTGTAGGCCCCTTTCTACCAAAACCTTGCCACACAAACCCAATATACAAGCCAATAAAACATAGCATGGGTGTGGTTTGGAAGCATAAGCAATATTAAGAGTGATTTCAGAAAACTTAGATTTCAATGGATGGCAACAGCACAGCGAAAAATTATGTAAGACAGAAAACATATAACCTTAGAGGTGGGCAGTGAAAGGTGTTTATTTTCCCTTACAATCCCTTACAATACATAATTTTTTGATAGAAGCTAAATGGTCCTGTGAGGCCCAGGGGAGTAATGTATTGATATGCTAGAAAGCCCAGACTCTCTTTTGTCTAGACCCAGGTGGTACAAAAATTATTTGTGAAGATACAAACTGTTGGTGTAACCGTGTTTCCCCTAGAGTCAACTTTTAAATCTGTGTTTTTCATAAGATGAAGAGTGGGATCTAGACAGCTGGTTTATCCTCTAGAAACAGATGTTCCACATAAAATATTGCAAATTACATCCTCTGGAAAAGGATGGCTACTTTCAGAGAAGGTAGGTAAGTGGCATCAGGAGACCTCCGGGATTGCGGTGGGAAGGGGCTGCTGGGGTATCACATGGGACAGAAGAGGGTAAAAATGTAGTGAAGGGAGGGGAAATGGAGGGGTAGTGGTGCATAGGCAGATTTGGGGAGTGCCTGCAGGACAAGTAGGCTGAGGTCCTGCATATTTTGCATTAAAAGGTGGGAGAGACTTGAACCCTAGTTTTGATAAACTGAGCACAGCAATAGCTCATCCTGCTCACTGGAGTTGGGATCTTTGGTTTGTGCTCTTAGTAGTGTTTGCAAACTTCTTACAGTGTTTCAAGATACAACATATCAGATCACAAAACTGTATATGACTGAGCCAATTGAATCTTGGGGAAAAGCAGCAGATTGTTCAGAAAAATAAGAACAAGACCTAAACCATTATAGTAGTTTGAAGGTATTTGGAAAAAATTAACCACTGGAGCACAGGTGAGGTATTAAAAGGTGCATGATAAATATATGCAAAGTACACTGTGCTGGCACTGCCTTATATCTGGCATACCTACATCTACATTACACAGTCATGGCAGAGAAGCTCCCCCAAAGAGTGACTGAAAAGCCGAGAACTTCAACATTGCGTGTTGTTACAGAAACATAGCAGAGAGGACCGGTACGACTTAACACATTCTTACACTGAAGAATCCTACAAAAAATACCACAGAGTGTTGAAAGATTGCTTGGCAAGTTGGCTTCAAAATGAAGAAAACAGCTTGGTTTGACTGAAGCTTGTCAAATATTTCAGCAGCCCTTTTCAGAGAACATTGAGACCATGTTTTCTCTGCAGTTTGTCACTTGCCAGTGTGAACTAACTTACAGAGAAATAAGGCAAGATCAGTTTTGATGCACTAATTCCTGCCATTAAGATTATGTTATTAGCCCACCTCTAGTAGTGGTTTGGCGAGCAGCAGTAAAAACCAAAGGCAGTCTCTGTGATTGCAGCAATGAAGCAACACCATAAACCCCCTAATTTTCTGACTGGAAGACAAATGACTCTACCACATGAAAAGAATATTTAGTTTCTATCTATTTTGAAAATCCCGCTTGTCTCACTAGCAGAAAGAGTCAACTACTGGGCAGTTCAACATTGTGGACTCTCTTGTCACCTGGGGACAGGATGTGAGCAATTCCCAGAGAAGTCAGCAAGTTCCAGAGTTCATCTCAAGTAATTCTGCCTCTCTAAGTTTTCTCTCCAGCCAGTAGAAAGAGAGAGCTGGGACTAACTGCTCTGAAAATGTACCACTGTGTGTTCATGGCACAACTTGTTCCTCTTTGGATGAGTGAGTCTCCTGGAGGTAATTATTTATTGATTATAGAGTAAACCTTGATGATGACATTGGATTAGAAATCTAACTTTTAAACAGATTGAGAAAGGTGAAGTGATTTCCAAGACTCATTAAACCTCCTGGGTGTGAAATGGCCCAAAGACACCGTATAACAAGTATGAGTGAGAATTGCCTAGCTTTTGACCCCAGAGGACTTGAAATTGGTAAAATGGGCCTATTGCACAGACAAATAGCAACAAGTCCTGTCAGTATGGGGAAATCCCACACTTTATTGCATAAAATGTTCCCTCCGCGTGGTTGTCTTGTTAACGGCTATGTGCATATATCATATATCTAATGCTCCCGGTGCAGATAGAGTAGGATAGCTGCTACGATGTAGGAATAAGGATGTGCATGTAGCATACTGAGATACCATGTCATTTTAGTCCAGTCTCCCAAAGAAACAAGACTTAGCTGATCATACTCTATGTGTGTGTCTATCCCCATGGTTAATTTTTGAATCACTGGTCAATTTTAAGAAAAATTGGCAGCAAAGTACTAGTTCAAAGAAAATAGAGAGATTGGTAGAGGAATTACAGTTGCAGAAAAGCTTCAGCAACACTTCAACCCTCATTAGTTACCATTGGATCCAGACAGAGAGTACACATTTTGAAGGACACGTGTGAACAGCTCAACTGTGAGAAAAATTCTGTAAAATGTTTCCACTTCACTGGAGAGCACAGAATCCAGCCATGACACCAGCTGAATGTATGTGGACTAACTGGAAAGGAATCAAATATAGGGCTCAATTTGAAGATATTCATGCCTTCAAGCTTATAGGCATAGGTCTGCAATACATCAACAATCATGGTTGGAATACAAAAGACAAGGCCATCATTAGACTTGTGAAAAGGAAGCTGTTATGGTTGATAGCTGCCAAATGTTTGCTGATCATGCAAAACCTGTAGCACACATCCTACATGGTGCACATATGTGCGTGCGTGCACATATTTAATTCTCATAAGCCTACTGCAAACCAACAAGGGAATGTTACAAGTAGTGATTTGAGATAAAGCACTTCTACCATCAGGCCTGCAAATTCTGCTGGGGTTTGAAAGTTAGACTGTATGGTTGTGTTATTTTTGGTTCCTGCTGATGTGTCACTTCCAGCAGTAAAAAATAAAAGATGGTTGGAGGGAAATTCTAACTTCTATGTCTTGCTTTGCTTTCTTGCCTTTTGATCAGATCCCAAGAAGCATTCTGTCCTTGCAGAGGTACAAGTTAGAAAAGTATTTGACCTTACAGCTGCAACTCAGTTAACAATTCTTTGAACAACAAATGAGCCAAACCCACAATTTTCTTTTCTGTAGTGTCATAAAGAGAGCTCTGAGGAGCTCACTCACGATTGCTGGTTTCATAAGCAGAGCTGAGGAAATGCGCATGCATGCACATGCAGAAGAATATGCATTTGGCATAGAAGTGTAACAGTTCCAGTCACATTTTCCTCTAAAACTGCAGTTCAGCAAGTTCAAATGTGTTTGCACCTGTGTGTTATCCGGAACCTTTCTGGGCCAGGAAGGCAGGGACCTGCGCTGCTGACTGTGCAGCCTTCTGCCTACGTTTCTGCCCCTGCAAGGATGGATGGACAGTGAGCCAAGAGCCAGTATTGGGACTGAATGCTTTTCCTAATTGCTTGGGAAAATTGTACATCAGTGCAAGATCCAAAAAAGATGCTTGTTTATGGAAGACACCCTCACAGCCTTCATTGCGCCTGCAAAGAACTTCAAAAATCTGCAGAAAACAAGGCAGAAAAGGAAAATTACATTTTCCCCTACTTTACAGCAGCAAAGAGAAATGTCATTATTAACTTGGCCCTTATTTCTTAGTTTACACCTAAGTTTACACCTTAGTTTACACCTATGTTGGCCACCGTTTGGCCAACAGCTGGAAAATCACAAGTTATGTAAGAGTGGATTGTCTATTGTAAACTCATCAGTAGTGTAAAGATCACCTACCTTTTGTTTTTGTCTAACCCCTTCTAATAGAAGTAAGAACAACAACAACAAATCTCAGGTTAATCTTTCTGCCATTATAATGTACCCTTGGAGACACCTTTGGTGTTCTAGGTCAATTGAGCAGGAGAGTGTGGAGGAGTGGGAGAGGTAAGTCAAGTTCTGCTGCTTCAGACAAATACAGTTTATCAATATCCAGTTTCATTCAGGTCATAGGGACAGATCCAGCCTAAGATGTGTTCAAATTAGTTCACACATTTAAGATATTCCTTTTTTATAATAATCATTTGTGGAAGTGAAGTTCCACTTTCCCAACAGCACCTTCTCCTTTTTCTAAATGAGGGAGGGAGCAGACTGTTGATTCTTTTTTTGTTGTTGTTATTTTTGTTTTCCAAGTCGATGCCGTAAAGACAATGGCTGTTTCCATTTCTCTGCACCTGCAGCCTACACCTTGTGTTAATGGTGGCAGACATTTATCACTACTACTTGGGATTGTCTCAGGCTTTCAGTAAAATGGGTTTGAGAGGTCTGGGCTGAGCAGATGCATCTTACCTTGCTCTCCCTGCCAGCCTTGCTTTAACTTTTCTATTTCCTGGTGAACAAGCAATGTCAAGATGGTCTTACAGGAAACAAATGGCCAGTATGCCATAGGTTGGAGATTGCAGCTTTATATGAGAGATGCTCTAATTATCTGGTTTTAACTTCTTCAAGAAAGGGATTTTGTTATATCCAAAATCTCCTTCTATGTTCTTTCACTTTATCATACTTACAGGAATCAAATGTTAGATACAGAAGCTGTCTATGAAAACATATACAGGCTTCAACATTTAATATAACTCCTTTGATGTCCTTTTGGTCTGGAGTCTTAACCATAAAACTATGTATCTTCATTCAAATATCCCCTCAATTCTGGTTTATGATTTCACCATTGTAAAATATCTGTGCTACTACATTTTTACAGAGGATCAAGACAATATTTTGCAGAAGTATTATTGTAATTTTTGGACAGGTTTTCTGAGTTGCTCCATTTTTTTGGTGAGGTCAGATAAATTGTCCCCAAATTCAGGTCAATAATATTTAAATATTTTAATTTTTGTGACTCTGTCAACCACAAAGGTCATAAACAAAATAAAACCAAAATCAGGAAACCCACATATATTTCTACCAATATAGTTAGAAAGATCTTTTTGTGATACTGTCCTTCTACTTGTCTATCTATCTACTTCATGTTAACTGTCCTGCCCATAGTCCTTTTGCTGTTGTGGGAAATTATTTTAAAATGAAATACATTTATGACACAATAAAGAAACTATTCAAGACATAAACCACTTGTCAATACAGTGGACATTTTTATTCAAAATAATGTTTGAGAAATAAAATAGCACCAAGCTCTGACAGGTTTTGTTCACCGTTTTTTGCTGTCATTTAGGAAGTGACATTTAGCAATTGACAAAAATGACCAGCAACTTCTACCTTTAGTGGAATGTCATCTGGTATATATACAAATTTTTCTTTGAAGTTAAGTCTTGCATCATGTTCCCAACTCCTCTAAGTATTTATGAGACCCATGACAATGTATGTGCTTCCTTCCCAAAACATCACTTTCCCAAAACAAGAGATTAAATTGGAATTCTAGTGTTCAAGAATAAAAAAAATATTTACATTTCTAGACATTACAGTCACAGAGGAAAGCTGAAAATCTTGACTCGAGGCAAAAGTCAGACAAACAAGCACAACTACTTGCTAATTAGTTCTTTTGTGTTGGTAATGCTTTGGAGGACAACTCATAATTTTTAAGTGGCTGTAGGTGGCAATACCAGCTATGGGATACAACATAAACACAGAGATGCATAAGCACTGTCCGCACTGTCATGTTCCAGTTACGTTCATAGCAGCACAGCCAAAGGAAGGGAAAGTACTGCAACCTTGAGAGCTTTTGCATAGTAGACCAAAACATAGTTTGGGTGTGAATAATTGCAATAACAGGCACAAGCAGCCAGGGTAATTACCCAGAGCCCCACTGGGTTAAACGAGGGACATGCACAAGCCATCTGCTGTGCAGATGGGAGCAAGGATGGGCCCATGCCCTAGTCTTCCACAAATTTAAGACTATCTCTAGCCATTGACTAACAACCACAGCTGAAAGGATGTGTCTGTAGGTCTGAAACCAACTGCCTCCCTAATCTGTCATAAGTCTAATCTATAAACCACAAGTAAGTGATATCTCCCAAAGGCGCCTATCTCTGAAAAAGAGTAAAATCTTTGAGAAGGGAGGAAGAACAATCCAGCCCAATGGCACATGCCCATTAGCCCAAAGATCTTGATTTCCAGCTCCAGTTTATACCAGTTGAGAATCTGGTCCCAAGGCTGCTGTGCCACCTCTGGAGCAGGCGGCAAATTTCTCCAGCTCTCCAGACTTTAGTTTCCCCATCTAAAATGAAAACTGTGATATTTATTTATCTATTTTTAGAGCTTCTTCTTTGAAGAAGAGATGCTAAACACATCCATAAGCGAATATCAAGAACAGTGAAGACACCAATGAGAGAGCATGGCTGTAAACAAGGCAGAAGAGTTACAAATGAGGGTAACGCAGTAGGGAAGTCTACAGCTGGGAGAGGGAGGGGGTGTGTGTGAAGAGAAGATAGCTTTTATTTGGAACATATGTGTGCCAGTTAATCATGGCTGCAACCTGGGATCGGGTGAGACTCTGTAGTGGAGAGGAGGTGGCAGACACAGGGAAATTATTTTTTATTTCAAACAGATGTATTAACAATGGCCTTATGCTGATGAAACTCAATAAAGAGGAGATTTAAAGAGGGGTATACTGTTATGGGAATTTGTAGCTGGGAGGCAGAAGGGAAAATGATCATTTGCAATAGACATATGTAATCACTGTGTGTGCTCAGAGCTGAGACGAGGGTGGGACTGCAGCTGCCACAGCAACTGAAAAGGAAAAGCTCGGCCATCGCTGTAGCAGAAAATGGGAAGAATTGACAGGCTGGTCCAGCAGGAAGGGAGGAGGAAATATGTAGTAGATGATATATATACACTTTTAAATTTGTGACTTCTAGCAGAACTAAAATTGTTCCTGTAATATGCCATATGGAAGAAATGTTCTGCTCAGTCCTGTAACTGGTTTTTCCCTTATTACCGGATGTCTTGCACCTTCTTAGCATTTATAGCATGATGCCTGAACATCATCCTTGTTTTCATCAATAAAATCATCATCTTTGTCATTCAAGGTGAAGTTAGAATTTCACTTCCTCTTCACAGGTGTGCTTTTTTTTTTGTTTACTTCCTTGTTTTTTATTTAAAAATGTGTTAGAAACTTGTGTTCCTAATTTGGTTTAAGGTCAGAGCTGTTATCAGCTTTGCCTCCCTGGGGAGTCTCCAATCACAAACAGCAAGAGATTTTACTTAAAAACATAAACACACATTACCATGAGTAAATCAAAACCAAATTCAGTACAGGCAAGACCTGAACAATTTACAGATAATAGCAGTAGAAAATTGGTGAAATCCAGTAATCTATGGATGACATGTTCAAAACAAAATAAATGTCTAGACCTAATTTAAGGTTTATGTTGGAGAACACCAGCAAACAAAATGAAAGTGAAGAAATCTTCCCCAAGTTTGGAGGGTACCCAGAGGTAGGTGCCCAGATGAGTGCAAGGAGTCTCAGCTTTCACGACCATCAGTGAAGATCTTATCAACATTATCACTGCAGACTAGGATGGGATGCCTTGCCATTTACACGTGTTTAGGTCAGGATGAGATGAATCTCACTCTACCCCAACTGACCACACTAACTCTCTGCTGTTTACAAAAGTCTAGAGTTACTCAAATGAACCTGCTGCACTGGAGATGCCCTTTCTTAATCAGGTGAATCTGACGTGTTTTGCTTTCCCACGATGATATATTTTGCAAGATAGGAAGACACACAACACTAACACTTATTTTTAGGCACGCAAGGACTCAGACATGCAGTTAAATTCCAGTAACAAAGAGCAGATGCTCAGCTAGCATGGCTCGCTGATATATAATGACTTGTTAGCCCTAAGAAATTCATCGCATCCCCGAATCTGTCACAAAAATAGCTGAATTTTCAAAAGCTTTCAGATAGGCCACAGCCTTGAAGCTGCATATAAATAAAACTGTGATCCAATTAATGCTGCTTTATTCTCATACATGGGTAAAAAGTGCATATGTCCTGTGACTTGCCATTGACTCAATAAACAGAAAGAACTGGAAGTGCATGATGCTGGGCTGCCCTGGAATGGGAAATAGCTGCTCTGACCCTCCAGGGTGCAGACTCTCCCTTTGGGAGTCCTCTGTTTTGCTCCATGCTCTAAACAGAGCGCTCTGAAGAAGCAAGATAAATTTTCTTTTCTTACTTTTTGGAAGTCGGTGAGAAAGTACAACTTATGAAAAAAAAGTAATTAGAAAATGCATTAGCATTTAAGGGGAGATGTTTGAGTTTTATTTTTGTTCTGTCCTTTTAAATAGTGTTGCCAGCGTGCAGCAAAAAGCAAAGTAGAAATCCATGGGAAAGAAAACTGAACTTACATTTTGAGAAAAGCTGTTTGCTATCAGCTTCTGCTGGTTTCAATCCACTGCACGACTAGAACAAGGCCATTTTATGCTCTAGGTTTTCCTTTCAAAATCCAGACACAAGGGAAGTGCTTGTCAAAAATTATTAACATCTTAAACAGAGTTTACTATAGACAAAGACATTAAGATACATTTGAAAACGCCCATATACATTATAAAAGTTGGAGAAATGTGCTTTTTCCAGTGCTCTTTTAGGACAAAAAGGAGAAATGTGTATTGCGTGTTTCTCTTGGGACAGATTCACTAGCAGTGATTTGACCAGAAAGAAGGCTCCTTCACTTCTGCAATGTATAATGAAGGAAAACTGAGCTGTAAGTTAAAGATGAAGGTGAAAGCCTGACCCCAGTGAAATGAATGGGAATTTTGCCATTGATTTCCAAGGGAGCAGCGTTTCAACCAAGATATAAACTTTATTTCATTCTGCCTTGTTCTGGAAGTTACTCAGGAGTAGTGCTATGTATGAAATTGATTTTTTTCTTGGTTCTCTGTCCAAACTTAAAAAAATAAGAAAGAAAATAATCTCCAGTCAACTGAAACCCATTGTTTGTTTTACAAAACCAACAAAAAATCAGAATACATTTTTTGTCAGCAGACGTATTTCTTCTGACACGAAGTGTATTGTTTGTGAGTCTCAGATCTTTCAGGCTTCTGTCTTCATTTATTAATGGAAACAATTTTTCAAGCACAAACAATTAAATGTCTTTGTTTAAAGATGTCAAAACAAATTGTTTAGAGTTTTCTAAATCTTCTATCACCCAATGCTTTTGTCCAAAAACACTCACCAAACTCAAAAGGGATTCAGTTGAGTTCTTCAGGAACTCCATGGTTTTGGAATAAAACCATTTACTAGGAAAAAGAAAGAGAGAAAGAGAGAAAGAGAGAAAGAGAGAAAGAGAGAAAGAGAGAAAGAGAGAAAGAGAGAAAGAGAGAAAGAGAGAAAGAGAGAAAGAGAGAAAGAGAGAAAGAGAGAAAGAGAGAAAGAGAGAAAGAGAGAAAGAGAGAAAGAGAGAAAGAGAGAAAGAGAGAAAGAGAGAAAGAGAGAAAGAGAGAAAGAGAGAAAGAGAGAAAGAGAGAAAGAGAGAAAGAGAGAAAGAGAGAAAGAGAGAAAGAGAGAAAGAGAGAAAGAGAGAAAGAGAGAAAGAGAGAAAGAGAGAAAGAGAGAAAGAGAGAAAGAGAGAAAGAGAGAAAGAGAGAAAGAGAGAAAGAGAGAAAGAGAGAAAGAGAGAAAGAGAGAAAGAGAGAAAGAGAGAAAGAGAGAAAGAGAGAAAGAGAGAAAGAGAGAAAGAGAGAAAGAGAGAAAGAGAGAAAGAGAGAAAGAGAGAAAGAGAGAAAGAGAGAAAGAGAGAAAGAGAGAAAGAGAGAAAGAGAGAAAGAGAGAAAGAGAGAAAGAGAGAAAGAGAGAAAGAGAGAAAGAGAGAAAGAGAGAAAGAGAGAAAGAGAGAAAGAGAGAAAGAGAGAAAGAGAGAAAGAGAGAAAGAGAGAAAGAGAGAAAGAGAGAAAGAGAGAAAGAAAGAAAGAAAGAAAGAAAGAAAGAAAGAAAGAAAGAAAGAAAGAAAGAAAGAAAGAAAGAAAGAAAGAAAGAACCCACAACCAAACACAAAATCAAACAACACAAATCTCTTCAGGATTTCAATATAGTCAGAACTGCAAAGAGAATTTACATTAGCTTGGCAAGAAATAATGATATTAAAACTACTTTACATGGTACTGAATTTCAAATAGTACTTTCAACATGAAAAGTTAGCATTTATTTTTTGTGTAAGCAAGACACAAATAAGAGAGGAGTATGGATGAACATTTTGATGCAAGTGACAGCAACAAGTACAGTCGAGATCCTGGTGCCTCTAGTTGCTTCAGAAACTTTTCTAGAAAACTTCCCACTTCATTGAGTTATGGACTTGAAGGAGAAATGTCATAGCAGCACACGGACATGCACAGGGTTGTAGACAGCATCACAACATAACCCAACTGCAGAGGTGTGAACTGTTAGAGTTTGAGGGTTTGGAACTGACTGGGATTTTTGGCCTTTTTTTGTTTTGTATGTCAATATAATGCAGGTTTGAGCAGTTCAGCCTTTACACAGCTCTAGTAGAAATGGAAAGTCCTAACCACAGATTAAATCATCTGTATTATATTATGAATAGTCAGCTCTGTTGAGAAAGGACATTTGACTTTGCAATGTGGTAGATATTAGCAAACACTTAAGAGAAACCACAAAACTTCATGTATTTGCCTGGAGAAAGCCTGCAACATCTGCTCGAACCCTTCTGGGTCTACACTGTTAAGAACATAAGTCAGCTTGCTGGTCGTTCCTCTGAACTTGAAGCCAGATGAGCAAATCCAAGCCATTTCATGGTACAATCACTCTAATCATTTCAGCATGGTTACTAGGTTCTTTGCACAGGACATGAGCTTCAGAAAAATATTAGGCAGCATTTGCAACACTTCCCTCCCTTACAAAGATTAAATTGTGTGACTTGCAGAGCTCTGAGAAAAAGCGCTTCTTATCTGTCTGGCTGGTTTATTATTCATTTATGAGGTTACATTCCCAGGCCTTGTAGTTCAGTTTCACGTATTTAGCACTACCAGCTCTTTTGTTCATGACCTGAACTTGCCCGTATTTTCACTCAAAGGAATGGCTACTATGTATACATATGAATTACAATTTATAAGGATTTTTTTTATTGCATAATACTTTACTAACTGCTGTGGGTGTACAAATGTCTCTACTGGGCAGGACTGGGTTTGTTCATCTGGCAAGGTCAGCCCTGACAGGTGAGTGAACAGGGATTGTTTTCCTGGCCTGTTGCTGTGTTTTAGATGCTGTGCTTCTCAAGTCACAGGGGATCTGCAGATAGCCGGGTGTACCATAGTGACAATTGTGAAGGTACAAGCAGCCACAGTCCTATTGCCGTATTTATACAGAACCACTGATATCCATGGCAACCTGCAAAATTTTAAAGACAGGTCCCAGTCCTAGGTACTTCACAGCCCAAAAAAGACACAAAGTGGGAAGTGATGACAGCAGACAATGCTGTACAGCAGGAATGAAAGAGAGAGGCATTTCAGAGATAAAGAAACAAATCTGTTTTGTAAAGTTTCAGCTCTCTTGTTAGATATTGTTATAAACCCTTTTATTCTGCGGGTTTATTTTGAAACATTTAGGTTTGCTCATTACACAGATATAACTTAATGGTAATGGGAAAAAAATTTGTTGTCTACGTAAGACCAAAAGGAGTTCTCTGAGTACAGAATGATAAGGTTTTTGAGTTCTGTGTCATTTTGGAAATAATATCTTCCAGGTGTCTGTGTACAACTTTCTGTTTTGAAATGAGGTAGACAAAGTGATGTTTCTTGAAACCTGAGTATTGATGTGTAAAAGCTAAATTCTTAGGGGGAATTTTAAAATCTGATCCAAACATTTCATGTGGGAATTTGGTCAAGGTTTCTGCAGGGGCTGAAGCCAAATTAGAATTTGATTTTAAAGAAATATCTTTCTGCACGAAGTAGAAAGTCCTGTCCCTCTCCCCCCTCCAGTTTTCTTCTAGCGTAGCAAAATTGGAAAAAAAAAAAAAGAAAGAAAATTAAAAATACTTTTTTTTTTTTTTTGTCCAAAAAGAAAACCTAGGAGGGGAGAAAAGGACAAAGAAAAATAAATTCAGAAAACTCCAGTATTTTTGAAACATTCTCTTGTAATTAAAAGAAATAAGTTAATGTGTAAGTATGTTGCACAAATGCTTTTCCTCACAATAACCATTTTTGGAGCTCACCAAGCAAGTGGGTATCTTATACAGAGTACAAACAATAGCAATGACTGGATATGAATGAAGTTTAAAAATTATCCTTTCAACGTTCATCAAAATCAAAAGGAGTCCACACAAAAAGTTGGATACCTTTTAGTAAAGTGAGAAATCTTATCTTTGCCAATTATCTTTTGTCAAAAGGAGGCAGCCAGGACCGTTTCTTTCAAGGCTTTCCAGGAAAAAAAAATACTTTTGGCCCAAGTCTAAGCAAAGGGATTTGTACCAAAAAGGAATTGAGGGAAGCTGTAGATAGCTGGCCATAAATCTGAGTTAAAACAAAAGAGATCTGGCTATCGATTATCTCATTATACCACTGCAATTACTGATGGAAGTTCAAAGTCTCAACAACTACAAAATAAAGATTTATATGATCAAAAATGAAGGAACAGAATGACAGAAAGGATCCAAATACGTACACTGTCCACACACGTGCTGTAAAGAAACAGCAGCAGAACCCTGTGCTGAATCAGTGGTGTTGAGTCAACGAGTGGCATCCTGCCAAGCACAAACCTTCAAGGGAATTTGCCCTTAGTAGTGATAAAAATGGAGCTCACTGGTGGCTTCTGTGCAGCAGCTGCCATGGGCACCCCCTGAGGGCAACTCACGAGAAAAACCCTCAGAAGGCAAGGTGGTGCAGGGTGTCCGTCACTGCCTCCACGGATGGGGGAACTCCTGCCAAGGCAGTACGTGACTGCCAGAGAGGTGGACAGGACAGTTCACCTCCTCCCTTGGGTATTCATGAAATGCCAAGAACTGAGACAGTATTTATTTAAACTAACAATCCTGTTGGTTTTGAAAGAGTCTTGCATGATTTTTCCAGAGGAATATCTAAAGTACCAAACACAAACACACACATGTTCTGGTCAGTTTTGAGTTTTGTAGGATGTGTCCTGTTTTCACATCCCATGCCCATATGTCTGTCGACTGAAACAACATATTTCAGGTACCACAACTGATCTTCAGCCCTTCACAACTAGAGGAGGAGAAGAGGAGGCTGTTTTATCCCCACTTCATTCCCTGCAGAAGGGGAATTCACCTGGTGCATATGCAAAGGTACATTCCAGATCTTGGTAGTTTGCAGGAGACCTACACTAATAACTTGGGGGTTTTTTCTGCACAGGAAAAGGATACAAAAACATGAGTGCAGTGAATTAAACAAGCAGCTGTTTGCTCTCTGTTTCTGAGGGCACCTCCCAGTTCATTGCTCATTGTTTCTGGACCACTTTTTATCTGTTGTTATCACCTCTTCACCACCACCAGGGAATCATTGCAGTCAGCTTCCACAGCCTGTTCTTTCCATATTCCTCTCACAGCTTCAACTAAAGCCAATTCCTAATAGCTTAAACAGAAACCTAATACTTCTTCCTCTGGTGAAATGATCCTTAAATGAAGCTGCTAGAGCTGGAGGTCTAAAACAGAAAGTAAAGAAAACTCCCCCCCATGAGGCAATCCAGAAAGGATGCATCCACAGAGTGGATGAGCAGTCTCAAAATTGGTGATTTGATCTGCTCAGTGATTGCAGATATCCACAATGTGTCTTGATATTGTGCATGTGTGAATAACCTACAACGCAGTGTGTTATTACAGGAGAACATTGCACACATCTGTTGCATGCTGCAGGAGTAAGTCACAGGCTATCTAAGCATAACGCAATTGCTCCACAGTTGATGACCCTCCTGGTCTCCTAAGGGCACCCCCCCACTTTGGTTGCCATCTACCACCTCACTCAAGAGCTGTTCTTTTAGCTGCAGGAGGATTTCTAAGGGTACAGACCCCTTCCAGTTAAACACGATTATCTCAGCAGGCCTGAGTTTAATTCAGCAGACCTGCTCTCTTTCAGAGATAATGAGAAAGTTAACCACTGATCAACGGCTTTTCACAAAGCAGACTGTTTGCTTAGAAAAAGACTGGCAATAGAGTTCAATGCATGAGGATTGGGTACCTTCTTCAGCACAGGGCTCTCTCAAATACAGGACAGAATTTTTTAAGTCTTCAGAGTCAGTATAGGACCTTGCAGAACTGTTTTATGCATGTTCAGCTCTTTTTTGTTCTTTTTTTTCTTTTTTTCTTTTCTTTTTCTTTAAAAAAAACCAACAACAAAAACAAAACATATTTGTTCTTCTTCCTACCTATTAAGTTAGAAATGCAAATCTCCATTTAAGTTTTATACCATTGACACATTAATGTGCAAAGACTCTTTTGTAGAGCTGACATTGTTTCTGACACAGGAAACGTGCCTTTGGACAGAACATGTTTTCTTCTATATGTATTCCTATATATTCTGCTTTTCTTGCAGATCAATAAATAATTAGGAAGTCATAAAGTCACCAACTGGAAGGTTTCAAGGGCTGTTGCTGTAAATTAACCAGAAATCTGCCTCTCTCAGCTATCTGAAAGTTAGGTCTGAAGGGAGTGCTTATGTGCTCTTCACAGCCAGCAGAGGAGGGAAGGTCTGCCAGTCTCCAGAGGGAGGTCATGTGCCAAACTTAAGTGCCCAAAGTCACGTATATCAGGGCCAGATCCCATCCTAGATTTCCAGCTTCATTTTAGCCAAGCCCAGAGAGTTCATGCATTTTAAGACATGGTTAAAATCAGAACCTATCCATTTCTTGCTGCATGTCCTGTGTATTTTACCTCACTGTAAAAGACCTTTTACAAAAGCATCAGCTTCCATTTAAGCAGCATTAAAAGCCACCAGAGTCTCAAAAAAACTTGATGAACTTGAGCTTTAAAAGCAAAGAAAAAATCTTGTCTGAGGGATGGTAAGAAATTATAAGCACTGAAGGTTTCTGTAATTTCATCCTTAAAGTTATATGTCTTAAAGAAAAGAATCAGAATCCTCTTAATAGTCCAGTCCCATGAATAATTCATATTAAGAAACTTGTCTGAGCCCAAACTAATGCTCTCAACAAACCCTAACTTTGGCTGGTTTTGCAGTCTGACTGATCTCAATATCTGGTTTTGTCCTAATTCCAGTGGAATAAATCTAGATTTCCCTTTCTAAAAGGTTCCAGGTTAAATTCTGAGGTTTAGACTGCCTTTTACTTCTAATGGCTGTGGCAGAGTGAAAAATACCAGAGTACAAATCAGATTTCTTTAGGGGCAGACACGATGTAACCAAATGTTTAAAGGAATTGATACCTGAGCCAGCAACATGGGTTTTACTTACCCATCGTATTTCGCTTCTAAATATAAAAGAAATTTAGGGAAAGGTCTGAAGTGAGACTTGGGTGTCTAAAGCCGAAGCTAGGTAAATTTCAGGTGCCGAAGCCAAGACTGCAGTAAAAGATCCCTTCTCAGTTGGTGCTGTGTTAGCTACTGCCTTGCTTCTTCCCTGACGAACCTGACAGCGTTAGCTCCGTGCTGTTCTGCATCACGCCGCTGCCCCGAGCCCCCGAACGAGCAGCCTGTGGGGACCTCCCCCACCCAGCCTTGGGGAGCCAGAGGGACACGCATCTAAAAACCAGGTTCCTCCAAACTAGCCATCACGCTACTTTAGTCCATCTCCAGGTGAAGACTGCAGAAAAAGCAAAAAGTATGCACATCTGAAATCAAGAGTCCTCTACGTGGGGCCAGGGAAAGTGGGAATATTCTTATCTGCAATGTAGCACACCGAGCAGGCGAAGCACTTCAAATCCTTTATTAATGAGTTCATTAAAAGCACTATCCATAAAGTTCTGGTGCTCATCAGTGCAGGCACTCTGCTTTTGAGATACTATTCATCTTCCAAATACAAAAGTTTCCAACCGCTATTAATAAGTCTTGTGCCGAGCAATTGAATTGGAGACTCCTGTACCCACTGGGAGCTGCAGCCCCAAAGGCCAAGCCAGGCCTTTGTACCCAGAGAGGTTTTCATTAGAAATCGAACTGTTCTTGGACATGTTTGCTTGCTTCGACTAAACAGCCATATTGTGCAATTTCCCTTTCCAACTGCAGCTTCTCTGCACAGCCTGTTATCAGAGAAGTGCCAACACAATCCCTGTTATCACAGATTCAGAGGAGGATTCAGCGGTGCGTATGCATAAAAAAGTACGCAAACTATTAGCTGAAGTGGTTGGGCTGTCATGTAATAGTTAATACTTTAAAAGGGGTTCTCTTTACCCAGTCACTTTTGAGGATCCTAAGGATCCTCTTAGATAAGTTTAACTATATTTAATAGCTCTTTTCAGAGAGTAATTGTGTTATATGTATGAGCCCTGGGAGCATGGCAAGTACTAGGCATGTGTACATTTGTTAAACTTTTATACTTGCTTTAGAGGAACCAGGAGAATATCTGTGTGTGAACTTCCTTGAGAAGATTTCATTATTTTTTTCCAGGCTAATGAAAATCTACAAATGTTCTGACACTTTTTTGGTATGAGAGGTTATTTGTTGAGATTCAGGCAAAGATAAAATGTTTATATATTTCAGGCCAGTACCTGAAATTTTGACAAACATAATCATTATTATAAGCTTAACAAACCTTCTGCTTTAGGGCATAAATTAAGTGGTTCAGTAAAACTTATCTTTTAATTCATTGAGAATATTCCTAGTGGCTTCAGATGGAGTTGTTTAAGCTCCCAGCCTGGTAAAAAATTTCTCCTTCATGACCTAAATTATTGCTGGGCTGAAGAGGAACTTTACCAGAAGATAATGTTCCTTCATTTACATTTACCACTACTGAATACCTCGTGTTTGTCAGTGTTGAAGACAGGCTTTTGACCTAGATGAAACGATGGCTTTATGCAATAAAATATTTTTTTCTAACTAAGAATGAAAATATTTTCTCTAAGTTAAACTAGCATATTGGGTTTGCATGGCAAGGTTTTGGTAGCGGGGGGGCTACAGGGGTGGCTTCTGTGAGAAGCTGCTAGAAGCTTCCCCTGTGTCTGATAGAGCCAATGCCAGCCGGCTCCAAGACCGACCTGCTGCTGGCCAAGGCCGAGCCAGTCAGTGACAGTGGTAGTGCTTCTGGGGTAAGGTAGTTAAAAGGGGGAAAAAAAACCCAGGGGCAATTTCAGCCAGAGAGAGGAGTGAGAAGCTGTGAGAGGAACAGCCCTGCAGACACCAAGGTCAGTGCAGAAGGAGGGGGAGGAGGTGCTCCAGGCGCTGGAGCAGAGATTCCCCTGCAGCCCATGGAGAAGACCATGGTGAGGCAGGCTGTCCTCCTGCAGCCCATGGAGGATGATGGGGAGCAGATATCCACCTGCAGCCCATGGAGGACCACATGCTGGAGCAGGTGGGTGCCCAAAGGAGTCTGTGACCCCATTGAAAGCCTGTGCTGGAGCAGGCTCCTGGCAGGACCTGTGGTCCCACAGAGAGAGCCCATGCTGGAGCAGGTTTTCTGGCAGGACTTGTAACCCTGTGGGGGACCCACACTGGAGCAGTATGGTCCTGAAGTTCTGCACCCCGTGGAAGGGACCCATGCTGGAGCAGTTTGTGAAGGACTGTAGCCTGTGGGAAGGACTCATGTTGGAGAAGTTCATGGAGGACTGTCTCCCGTGGGAGGGACGCCACCCTTGGAGCAGGGGCAGAGTGTGAGGAGTCCTCCCCCTGAGGAGGAAGGAGCAGCAGAGACAACATGTGATGAACTGACCATAACCCCCATTCCTGTCCCCCTGTCTGCTGGTGGGGGAGGAGGGAGAGAATTCAGGAGTGAAGTTGAGCCTGGAAGGGGTGGGGGGAAGGTGTTTTAAGATTTGGTTTTATTTCTCATTACTTGACTCTGATTTGCTTGGTAATAAATCAAATTAATTTTCCTGAGTTGAGTCTGGTTTGCCCATGACAATAATTGGTAAGTGATCTCTCCCTGTCCTTATCTCGACCCACAAGCCTTTCATTTTTTTTCTCTCCCCTGTCCAGCTGAGGAGGGTGAGTGATGGAGCTGCTTCAATGGGCACCTGGCCTCCAGCCAGGTCAACCCACCACAACTAGAAAAATCTATCATTATGTAAAGCTATTTTCTACTTCATGTCTTAGTTTTGTTGGTAAAATATTTATTCCTCATATATTAAGTAATAATCAGTAATCAAGAGATTGCAATAATTTTAGGGCTGTAATTAATTTCTAGGGTAATTTGAAAGGCTAACTTTGTGTAAAAAATAATTTTTTTTTTTCACAGTTGTTGGACAATTTCATTGGAATAACAGATAGTAGTACTTACTGGTTCCCAGTCCGTTAGTATTCTCTGTATTTTATCACAATAGACTCTGAGCTCTGTTAATGGGGATGGACCATATTGTAAGCTTCACCTACCACACAAAGATGCTGAGTGTGATGTTGACCCAGAGGTTGATGTGGGGACACTGTGAGGTTACACAAGAAATGAAAGCTCTTCAACACAGAGTCAGTGTCTGGCTTATCTCTGTTTTAAGCTAATTAAAAAATTTCTGTGATTATATCACATGTTAATAATCCAACCACTGCACATGGGTTTCCTGCCAAAGTAGGCAGATGCTGCTTCTGTGCTCGGTATCAGAAGATCAGACTTTACCAGAACACGGGAGGAAGGACCCAGGCCACGAGCCCCACGCAGCTCGTGTTTGTTATCAATTTCCACATAGCCCTAAGCCCCATCTTAGGAAGACGTTAACAAGGGATGTTTGCCTGTTTTTTACTGTATATTCAAGACAATTAATCATTGTCTTTGCCACATTAGGATATGAATTCTTGATTAGCTTAGAGACATTTAATTTCTTATAAGCTGACAGTATGTTATTTAAAAAAGAAAGAAAAAAACAGAAAATGAAAGTTGCAGATAAAACTTTTCACATTAGTTAACATTCATGTTCAACTGCGCCATAAAAATAAGTTAATCATCATGTTACAGTATCCATAGAATGACAGAGTATGCTGCTGGAGGAGACAGAGAGCTGTCATCTGAGGTCATCGTTCTGCCCTAAGCAGATCCACAGTATCTCAAGCCCTCCTGACAGAGTAGGTTTTGCCATTGATGTCTGACCAATTGTTTGTTGGTTTGGTTTTTTCTTTTTTTCTGGATTCTTTTACATAGAATGCAAAACAAAATGAGTAGCATAAATGATAAGAGGCAAATTACATTTTAAAAATATTTTTTCTCCATAATTTAAAACAGAATAGCAAAAACAAGTTAAGGTTTTATCGTGTCAGTATTTGCAGGCACATCAGAAGCCAAAATAATCTATTTGGGTGAATCTGTGTGTTTATGCCTTTGATAAACCAGGATGTATTCTGCAATTACAATCTATGTAATCCCACAGTTTCTACCACAATGATATGTGAGCGTCTCCTGAAGTAGTTTTACATACAGAGGGGTGGAAAAGTGCAATTTCATTCCTTAGGTGGGAAATTGCAGGACAAAGAGCCACTTTCTGAGAGTGTCATCAAGCTGATATCCCCTTTTTAAATTTATACAATTGTAGGGCAGTCACCCGAACACTTCCAAAAATACAGTGTGTGTGACCTGGCCCAGGAACCATACCAATACAATACATATATTTTCATATATTTTCATTCTTGACCCTAGAAATTGTCTTTGTGAACACCAACACCCACGTGGCTACAACCTCCTTTCAGGTAGTTGTAGAGAGCGATCAGGTCTCCCCTCAGCCTCCTCTTCTCCAGACTAAACAACCCCAGTTCCCTCAGACGCTCCTCATAAGACTTGTGCTCTTCACCAGCTTCGTTGCCCTTCTTTGGACGTGCTCCAGCACCTCAATGTCTTTCTTTTTGAATATCTTTATCTTCAGTGTGTAAGAAATAAAACTATAGGTGATAAAATCTGTGGCTGAAAAATAATTCCAAAACTAACATATGTAATGAAGAATGCAGGTGGTTTTACAGATGCTCACTCAATGAATAAGTGGAGGGGATTTTAGTGCGAGAAGGACCTAAGGCCATTCGTAGTGGGATTTTAACTTTCTTTATGTACAGTACTGGTGCTTACCTCTGAATTCTGTGCTAGCTATGCTCCCTTATGAATATGGTCAATGGAGTCAGCAAGGTCTAGGAAATATTTCTTCAGGTCGACAATAGAGAGAAGCTGAAGCTCACCATCCTCATCTCCAAGGTGGGAGCTGGGCCCACGTATGCACAAAGAAGTTAAATTATTCTCTAAACCCTTCAGAAAATATTGGCTTGTTTTCCATTAGCATAATGGGAGCATAAACACCGAAGCCGTCAAATATTTGACAACTACACGTCAGTTGTGGAATCTCAGCAATCCCTGGGGGCTGGGCTCAGGCAGCTGAAGTAGAAGGGGAGCATATAAGTTACTTTCCAGATCTAACTCTTGGTAATAAACTACTGGAATATTTTAATTTTTTTATTAGCAGCATTTTTTATTAGGTGCTGCTGCCCAGGCCAGGGACAGATGCAGAGTGAAGTGTACACTTATTCCAAGTCTGAATTTGTTCCCAAGACTCTCTCAAACATGCCTAAAAAATGTCTATAGCAATTTACTAAAACAAAATCAAGAAACAACAACAACAAAAAATCTCTTAACCTTTGACTCATCAAATCAAATAGAAGTTCAAGCAGAAGAATTACTTTCAGATTTAAAGAGAACACAGGTGGACAGCAATCCAGACTTCTCAGCCTGAGGGCAGGGATCTATTTATCCTCTGCATTTTAATGACAGTTTCAACAAAAAACAAGGAAATGATTTGTTTTCAGCCCTTTTTCTCTAGTACTTTGCAAAATTAGTATAGGTTTTAGAAATCCCTTAATAATAAATAGCATGTCACAGCCACAGAAATAGCCAGTTTAACAGATTCACAGTTAGCCTAGTTCCTGTCAGTTTACCACTTGGAAAAACAGTCATCTAATATTAACTACAAATCACCCTCAAATCTTTGCAGAGTGTAAATGCAAACACATTTGTAGTCTATGCTCTCTAATATATGATTTTATGGTTAGAGAAAACAGAGTCAAGGAAGTTCCCTGTGTCCCTGTTCTCAAAAAGGCAATAAACTGCATCACAGTAGAACAATTACATGAACCTAATTTTTTTCCTTATTAATCCTCATCTGTGAGGCCTGTCTGGCTAAAGTATATGAAGGTATTTTTGTAAAATAAACATCTCACCTGCTAATAGTTTGCAGGAGGGAAATCTTTTTTGTTATTCAGTTTCTGTTGCATTTTTTGCCTTAAAAGTTAAATTTTATTTCAATTTTGTACAATGGCGTAAACCCTTACCAGCCTCCAGCACCAACAGAAAACCCAGTTGATTTGGGGTTTTTACAGAACTAACAGTGTACATAGAGGACCACCCATGCAAGAAAGTTGTGTATCCTAAAGGACCGGCCTTGAGCAGCAGCAAACGTATTCAAGGGTAGTAATCATCTGCTCTAACTATACAAATTGCACGTATTCTAAGAGTCTCACCCTGAGCACCTTTGGAGAGAAGCTCTTTTATTTATACGCTATTCCAGTTTCCAAGCAGGGGTGTTGCAATCTGGCTGATGCCAAGGGGAAAGAAAATGACATATTTTGTTGGACTAGATGGAAGTGAAATTTATTTGATTTAATATAATGTAGACTCTCGACATCATCCTAAATGATGAGTAGATAATCTACTCAAATGTCTGAAATATTGCTATAATATTTTCTTATTATAGACAATGTCTCCCGGTGGACCTTTTCCCTCCTCCTTCCAGGTTGCCTATTATAACTCCATAGTTGGGAGTAATTAAAGTGTGATTTCATCCCTCTTAGCCACTAGGATTTCTTCTTAGCTGTTTTAGGTGCTAAGAAGACCTAGGAACATCACTGTAATAAATGGAGATGATGGAGAGGACAAACTGGAAGCAGTGGGGAGCTCCTCAGGTCACTGAAGAGTAAAGCTTGAAAATCCAGACAAGGTGTGTGGAGAAAGCGTAGTGCAGCGGACCCACAGAGATATCAAATACAAATATTAAAAGCTATCTTAGCTTTAGTTGCTTTAGAACAGCATTTTTCTCTGGCAGGCATAGCTAATGCAGCCCAGTTAGTTCAGCCTGAGCTCTGGTGTTTCTGCCCATACAAATTGCATTGTGCCATATAGATAAACCCACAAAAGGTCTGGAGCTGGATGTTGAAGCAGGACCGAAGGAAACGTGAGACTTAATTTCACAATTCACTGTAAACATTCTGCATGAATTTGTGCGAAATAGGTGCTGGGCATGAGGAAATTCATAGTTTAACTTTAAGCACTAGTAGGCCGCAATGTAAGTGCTGGCCATTACTCTTTTTAGCTGCAGTTGTAACTGCTGGAGACCTTGCAAACTACAACACTTTCTCATCTGTGAGAGCACTCAGACAAGCAGTACCTTCACAGATCTTACATATGCAGGACTGTCTGGAGCAGGATGGTGATGAGCCTTTGGGATCCAAAACCAGAGAAGAGGACATCTGCCATGGGTTTGCACTATGGCCCTACCCGCATTATGGGATCTGCTGTGCAGTTCACAGAAACCATTACCATTGCCTGGCAAAGGTTTTGAGCGCTCCTATAACAGCTGCCACTACATATTTTCTTTTTCAAGCAAGAAGCTACTTCTCTGCTACAGTTTCCCAAGCTTTTATCATCTCTCCCACTATTCCTTCTGCAATCCTTTTTTTCCACATGGTCAGCTAGTGAACTACATTAGATATAAAAGTTTTTAATCTGCTTCCTGTGGATCAGTCCAGTGTTTTGTCCTCTCCTGTGGTCCTCAGTTCATAGAAGCAGCTAAAGTCTTAATTTTGAGCTATATTAAAACAAAAACCAAAACCAAGAGCCCTAAAACCAGCATGATTTTGGGAAATGCAGAGAAGCTAGTTGCTTTCTACAGAGAGCGGGCAATGGACAGAATTATATAGCAGAACGTGACAAGTCTGGGTTTATTGCCACAGATAGTGGTATTGAACAGCTAGGACTGTCTGTAAAAAACTGTCTAACTGTGCTGAGTCAGCTGAATTTGCACAATAATCTTATTACTAGCCAGTAAACCCAGCAAATGCAAAACATTCAATATGGAAAGGCAGGACTCATCTTAACCAGCTGGCAAACCAAAGCAGCACAAAGGTCTGTTATTGCCCCAGAACATAATATCAGCATTCTCCCTAAACTGTGTTGAAGTCAGGAAAGCATATATAAGAAAACCTCTATACTTGCCCATAATCAGTTTAATGTGATATCTTCAATCCATGACATATATGAGATACCTTTCAACTACCCTGTTATGTAGAAGCCATGAACTTCTTCAAAAGAGCATTTGGACAAAACGCTATGTATGAGAGAGAGAAGATACAGTCATCAAAGCATTAAGCCCACATCAATTCTCCATTCCCTTATGGGAAAGGCATATGGAATCTGAACACTCTCCAGACCATGTGGTTGTTCTGGACTCACATCTGAAAGTTCAAGCTCAGACCTACTTCTCCTTGTTGATCACTTTTACGTTGACACAAACCACACGTGTTATGTATCTGTCTCCTTTTCCCCTTTTAAATTGGCTTCTCTGATCAGTGGAGCAAAGATACAAGAGGAAATTCATCTGCTGTGCATAAATGTCCTTCGTGGTATTTAACTTCTTCCCCAGATCATACTCTGCATAGGTATGAAGATAGACAAACATAAATTGCAAGGTATAACTTTGGGAGGATAGATTTTGAGACAAAGGAAACATTACTTTTTTTTACCTTGTTTGCTGAAAATGAAGCTTCTCAGATCAGTTTATGAGGCTTAGGATATATTTCTCACAATATTATGGTTTATAGTAACAGATCTCAAATTAGGATTTATTTTTATTTGGAACTGAAAATATGAAACATTCTTAAAAGATCTTACTTACAGCAAGGTAGTTGGGTTGCTATTGCTGTACTCCTTCCATACTTGGTAGGCTTTGAAACTGTTATGCTTTGGCTCTAGGACGATTTTGAAAAGCTATCCGAACTCAGAATAAAACTAAAATAAAAAGCTATGGCAAAAATAAAAAGGAAAAAAAAAGTCCCTGTTTTTCCCCAGGTTTTTGTGAAATTGGTGGTCAAAACAATTATTTACATGAATTAAATTGTTAGATGGAGACAATAAAATGTCAGTAATGCACTGTACTCCTCTTTTGAGGTTAAATTAGGGATGACAGCTGAAGCACTGCTGCTGTTCTGTTTACCTATGCACTTAATGAACTGATACTGAAGAGTTTGAAGAAATGTTTTGATGAGTCTTTGCTTAGAGTAAACACGGAGTTAAACACTGGAATGTGTGTACATTATATAATCACTGCTTTGAGCAATTATTGAAGGATTTGCTAAAATGTAACATTTAAAATGGTTAGAGATTGTTGAAATTCATTTGGAACTTGTTGCAGAGATCTTACAAATATGCAGTCACTAACTAACCCCAAAAAAATTTGCATATTTACAGATACACATAGATCCTCAGTGACTAGAAAGAAGTGCTTTTCTTGTAGTTTCTGAAGCAATAATTTAATTGGAAACATTTCTCCCATGGCAGTCTACAACTACATTGCTGCTAATTCCTCTGATTTACTCCATATGAAAAGTGAAGGATGGAACAGGAAAATAAAGGCAGAAAAGCAGCACATGTGTGATGAAATACCTATTTTGTACTTTGCCAGCGTAGCAAGAAGAAGCAAAGCTCCTACCTTTGGCAAGGGAGGTACAAATCACAGCACTTAACTTTTATTCCAAGGTTTTTGTAGATATGGAGAATGCAGGGAGTGCTTTGATGTATTTATTATATAAGTGATGAAGCTTACTCCACTCTGAATTTCCCCGTCAATTTCTCCACATAGACAATCCTTCGGTAGTTACAGGATAAGTCTCTAGCTCCTGACTATCAGGATCTATGGAGATCCTGGCTGCAACTTGGGTCAAGCTACAGAAACAAGGTTTCATATAAACATAACCCTGGAAAGTCTCTTCTGGATTCCGTTTTGTGACTGCTACATAGTGAATTCTATGGACCTTGCTGAAACATCATGGCTCTTTTTGACTAAGGTTGGCAGTGTCCTTGAGGCAAGCCATACCACCTTGGCCAACAAATGTCAGTCATGGAATTTGCTAACACATTATCTGAAATGTGTTCAGAAGAAATATAAAATAGTCTCAAGAGACCATAAAGTCTAGAGTCCCAAAGCCTAGACTTGATGGGCCAGGCAATAATGAGTGCATTCAAAAGGGTATTGGAAGAATATAAAATAGACAGATACAGACACTTTTGTAGTGTGAATGACACCACAGGTGTCCTCAAAAATGTGAACAGATAAATAAACCTATAAATGTGAATGCTCTCTGTGGTTTGTTTTCTGGGCATGTCTTCCAGGATTTGTTTCTTTTTATATTTATTAGTTAACACATTGCAGATAATTTGTCAGCATCAGCTTTTTCTCCCCTTAGGAGGCCCTACTAAATGAACACGTTTGAAGTCAATGAAAAGCAATCTCCCTAGGATAGAGAAAAAACAGTTTCTTGCTCATAAGGAATAAAATTGTTTTTCACATTCCAGGTAGTCTGTTGTCCGTTTTCAAATTGGCAGACATGAAGTTGAAATCATGTCTAGATGGATTATGTGAGAACTGCAGGAGTTTAGAGGTATTTTACTAGGGAAAAGAAGACAAAAAATAATTAAAAGTATCTCAAATAGAGGCTGTCCATGTCTACACCAATTAAATTTGGGACAAGTGTGAAATAAATATCTGATTAATAAATAAACCCATAGTTCCCCTGCAACAGACTACAAAGTAGCTTTAGAAAGAGTAGTTATATAACGGATTAAAAAACACACAATCAAGAAACTCAGGCTAGGAGATGTGTTACATTCAGGTTTTTCTTTCATCATGCCTTACAAGTAAGGACAAGCTCTAGTTACCTTTGTACTTAAAAAAAAAAAAAAAGTATTAAAACTAAAGCAAGGACTAACCTGGTAAAAATAACTTCTTAAAAAAGTTCTTAAATTCTTAAAAAAATTTATTTTGCAGTTTTATACTAGGAATGGTGAAGTCAATCACATTGGTTAGGATATTGAGAATAGAATAGAATAGAATAGAATAGAATAGAATAGAATAGAATAGAATAGAATAGAATAGAATAGAATAGAATAGAATAGAATAGAATAGAATAGAATAGAATAGAATAGAATAGAATAGAATAGAATAGAATAGAATAGAATAGAATAGAATAGAATAGAATAGAATAGAATAGAATAGAATAGAATAGAATAGAATAGAATAGAATAGAATAGAATAGAATAGAATAGAATAGAATAGAATAGAATAGAATAGAATAGAATAGAATAGAATAGAATAGAATAGAATAGAATAGAATAGAATAGAATAGAATAGAATAGAATAGAATAGAATAGAATAGAATAGAATAGAATAGAATAGAATAGAATAGAATAGAATAGAATAGAATAGAATAGAATAGAATAGAATAGAATAGAATAGAATAGAATAGAATAGAATAGAATAGAATAGAATAGAATAGAATAGAATAGAATAGAATAGAATAGAATAGAATAGAATAGAATAGAATAGAATAGAATAGAATAGAATAGAATAGAATAGAATAGAATAGAATAGAATAGAATAGAATAGAATAGAATAGAATAGAATAGAATAGAATAGAATAGAATAGCAGTCATAGAGTCATAGAGTCATAGAGACATAGAGACATAAGAGTCATAGAGTCATTTAGGTTGGAAATGTCCCTTAAGATCATCAAATCCAACTATTAACCTAGCACTATGAAGTCCACCACTAAACCATGTCCCTAAGCACCACATCTACACGTCTTTTAAATACTTCCAGGAATGGTGACTCAACCACTTCCCTGGGCAGCCTGTTCCAGTGATTGACAACCCTTTTGGTGAAGAAATTTTTTCTAATATCCAGTCTAAATCTCCCCTGGCACAACTTGAGGCCATTTCCTTTCATTCTATTACTTCTTACTTGGAAGAAGAGGCTGACACCCACCGCACTACAACCTCCAAACATAGAGAAGTATTGCAGAGGAAAATGGCTTGCCATGGTTTAAAACCAGCTCAAAAAGCAAAGAATCAGAGAATCAGAGAATCAGAGAATCAGAGAATCAGAGAATCAGAGAATGGTTTGGTTTGGAAGCCTGTAGCCTTGCATGGGGTTGTTGTGACCCAAGTGCCAGGACTTGGCACTGAGCCTTGTTGAACCTTATACAATTGGCCTCATCCACNGAGCCTTGTTGAACCTTATACAATTGGCCTCATCCACCCTGTCCAGATCCCTCTGCACAGCCTTCCTACCCTCCAGCAGACCAACACTCCCACCCAACTTGGTGTCATCTGCAAACTTACTGAGCATTCCATCCCCTTGTCAAGATCATTGATAAAGATACTAAACAGAGTTGGCTCCAATACTGAGCCCTGGGGAACACCACTTGTAACAAGCTTCCAACTGGATGTAACTCCATTCACCACAACTCCGGGCCCAGCCATCCAGGCATTTTTTTACCCAACTAGATGTCCACCCATCCAAGCCATGAGTAGCCAGTTTCTCTAGGAGAATGCTGTGGGAAACAGTGTCAAAGGCTTTACTAAAATCCAGGTAGACAACATCCACAGCCTTTCCCTCATCCACTAAGCGGGTCACCTTGTCATAGAAGGAGATCGGGTGAGTCAAGCAGGAGCTGCCTTTCATGAACCCATGCTGACTGGGTGTGATCATCTGATATTGTTGTGTACGTGCCATGTGATTGCTCTCAAGATGATGTGCTCCATAACCTTTCCCAGAATTGAGGTCAGGCTGACAGGCCTGTAGTTCCCCGGATCCTCCTTCCAGCCCTCCTTATGGATGGGCATCACATTGGCTAACCTCCAGTCAACTGGGACCTTCCCGGTTAGCCAGGACTGCTGATAAAAGATGGAAAGTGGCTTGGTGAGCACTTCTGCCAGCTCCCTCAATACCCTTGGGTGGATCCCTTCTGGCCCCATAGACTTGTGTATGGCCCCATAGACATGTGGTGCAGAGGACCCCAAGACTGACCCAGTGAGTAATTTTCAAGTTGACATTGCCATGACTTGGGTCTGTATCAAAGTTTACCCCATTTCTGAGAATATCCTTGAAAACTCATCAGCACTAGTAATGGCAATCAATAGTTTCCTGAACTGTCAAATGGTAGAAATTAAGCTGAGAGCACTATGTGCCTAACAGTAATGTTGTCTAAACGAATGCCAGTACAGACAGATTGAAAAGACAAGATAGACAGAAGTCTGAAGCATTTTACAAATATCATCAAACTGAAGTTTCGTTATGTATTAGAAAGAAACACTGATAAGCAGGCCTGAGAGATGGGCTACAGTTAAAGTCTACTAATGGGGCAGCCAATGATGAGGTCCAATGTTTGTCCTAAACTTAAATAGGAAAAGAACAGTCAGTAAACATTAACAGTGGGATTTGTCTGATCAGAAACTGATGGCTACATATGCACTACTCTGTCAAATTCATTTTAGTTAATAGCAAGAATATCTCATCCTAAACAAGGGGTAATGGTTTTAAACTAAAAGAGGGTAGATTCAGACTGGATATAAGGAAGACATTTTTTACCATGAGGGTGGTAAAACACTGGCACAGTTTGCCCAGAGAGGGGGTCGATGTCCCATCCCTGGAAACATTCAAGGTCAGGCTGGACAGGGCTCTGAGCAACCTCATCAAGTTGAAGATCTCCCTGCTCATTGCAAGGGAGGTTGGACTAGATGATCTTTAAAGGTCCCTTCCAACTGAAACTATTCTATGATTCCATGACTCTAAAGGAGACATCACAATAGATCAGATTAAATGTTCCCTAAGAGAGTGTGGTCACTGCATGGAATGCGCAGGTCCCACCAGAGTCAAGCCATGTGGGGAAAGGTGCTTTGTAGGTAGCCAAAATAAAATGAGATTAATCCTGTATATTGAAAGTAAAATGGTGCATCTCACTTCAAGATTTACATGAACAGAATTGCAAAGTTAAAATTTAGGACAAGTATTATAGGTTCTAGAAAATCCTGGCCTGTATCTTCCTGAGAAATCTAGCCAGTATTAGACACTAGACACTCTTTAACATATCAAGTGTTTTATATAGCCAATTCCCTCTATAAACAACACAATGAGAATTTAATCTCTTGCACACACACAAAAATATAATACTCTTTGTGATTTCAGTCCAAAAACAATTATTGAAAGATCAAAACAAATTTTTCCTGTGTTTGGGTTTTTCTAATAGAAAAAAAAAAAGGTTTCTACTCCAGCCCTGTCAAACCTGGCCACATTCCCTGTACAAGCTCTCTTCAGGAAACAATCCAAAGGACGACTCCCCAAATGCAGCAGTATGGCCATTAAATGTTCCCTCCTGTTGTCCATGTGCAGAAAATCACAGCATGGCACAGGTGTGATGTGTTGGTAAAGGTCAAGACTGAGGCAGAATTAGCAGATGGGTGGATGTCTTTTAGACTGTAAAATAAGGGAAATACTTATATACTTAACAGTAGATAAAAATTCGCAGTTCTGATTCAAGAGCAAAATCAGCGATCACAGCAATTGCCCCCCTTTCCTGGGGCAGAGAGGCCGAAGGCCATGGGGCACCAACCATAAGCTTAGGAGTGAAAAGGACTTCCCAAAACTACCTTCTCCATTACTCATTGTTTGTACGTGGCAGTGGACAGAAGTCAGCTCTTGGGTACTGAAATACTCTCCTGAGTGCGGGCAAAATTAAACCATGTTCTCTCAAGACAAAGAGTCCAGAGCTGGCTGCTCCTGCCCCAGGAAAGGGACCGTAGCATGGGGAGGTCGTATGAGGGGCAGCTTGCTCCCCTAGGGAGGGTGGGGACAGCAACCAGTACTTCTTGGAGATGTCCCCAACCTGCAGCAGAGGGGCCTCCTGCTCCTCTTCCACGTCTGGCTCTTTGTTTCCATAGTGCCTTTGATTATGTAAACAACCACCACCTTCCACTCTAAAATTGTTATAAATTAAAATGAAACAACAGTCTGCATCAAACCAAATTGGTGACTGGGGGTTTTGCAATTTTTTTTTTTAAAAGATACAAGGATACCTTTCATTTGTTGCTTTTTTAATTGCCACAGAACAAGAGAGTACCTTCTCCCTTCACATGCTTCTTTTGTACAGTTGTATCAGTATTGCCTTTTGATTTCACCGGATAGTTCATCATTCTGTGGAAAGAGAGACTGGCGTTGTGGTTAGCCAAAACCACCAGTCTCTCTGACCCTGGTCCTGTATAAATTCCTAAAGATCTTTGTGCAAGCATTGTCATCTGGGAAATGATATTTGAGCAAGCCTACAGAACTGGGATCAAATAGTATTGACTCGTATTTGTTAGTTCCTTCATCTGAAAACTGGCTATTATCATCAAGTAGGGCCAGTTTGAAAAGGAATTTCTTAAATTTCACTTACAGGGGTTTCTCTCTTGATAAACAGAAGAAACATCTGTGGCTTTTCCTCAGTGTATGTATCAACACTGTGATGTGAGGAAAGGAGAAGAAAAAGCCAGTACCTGCAGCAAAATTCAGATTTAAAACAAAAGGAGCTAGAAAAACGGCTGACTGTTGTAACCTCACTCCAGTATTTTGGTGGTGGGAGAACATATTCTTGTGACTGCTGCATGGTTATATCCTGTCCCACCGTATTTGCCAGCGCACATTTCTTCAATTAAAACAGTTCACACTTATTGTATAAAGTGCCTTTCATCCGAGTATCTCGAGTTACTTTGCAAACACTAATTATGCCTTTCAGCCTTCCACGAAGAATAATGATAGTCCAAAGTCAGGAATTTGTCAATAAAAGAGAGAAATGTTGTCATGGTTCCCAGTCTCACGCATTAGAGACTAGTTAATTTTGCATATTCATCATTTAGATCTTAAGGAGGCAATAAGAAAAAGGAGTCTTGAAGATGGCAAAGACTAATCAATTCTGTCACTAGAGAAGAGGAGACTAAATTTTAAAAAGAACAAAAGCTGACTTTTTCAAAGTCAGAACAATACCCTATTACTACATTTCAAATAAAGAGAAATTAAACAAATGTATCTTAGTGTTTTTCTTACTGTAGTCACGTACTCTATAAATATCAGAAGCTGAAAGAAATCAGTATGTTTTAAAAAAGTAAATTGTTGATTGGTGTTTCTGCAGATATGCCACATCAACGAGTGGTGATAGCAATATAGCTGGAACAATATGGATCTCAATTCATACCAAATATCCGCACTGTGTGTTATATTGAAAGCTGTGTCTAAATTAATGACTTTTAAAGATATCTGTGTACTATCTTAATATTTCTTTTCTTAAGAATTATGAACATGTCTATTTAGTGTGAATCATGTGATTTCTGTGTCATTCCTTACAAAGAATTAGAGGAAAGTAGGTCAGCATTAGGAAACATAAAGATTTCTCTTTAAACCTCAGCAACCTTTTCACTCCTTTACTTTCGCTCCATAAACAGATCAAGTGTAATGTATCATGTCTCTAATCCTTTAATTTTAACTTCCCACTTTCACAGTGCAGCCATTCCCCATCAATTTACAACAAAACAACATTTTGTCACTATCAGGGCTGCTGGTGGTGAAAAATGGAATGGAGTCACTCATAAAACTAAAACTGAATTTTGCCCACCTTTCTATCAAAAATATTATTTCCTTATTGCATTGGAGTTAAAATATGTTAACTTGTTAGTCCCCCATTAAAATCAATTTGGAAGGCAGAAAATATCCTTAGGTATGGGGGCCATAATTTTCAAGAGAGGAAAAGTTTATCAGGGGTGCTCAGCATTCACACCAAAATGTAGTACCAGGAGGGGCATAAGGGAGAGCTGTTCTCCAGCAATGTGTCTTCGATTCCATGTATCCTAAAATACAAACTAATATTCTTTACATTAATTAACAGTGTCAATAGCACCTACATCCACTGCTGTCCCTTTACTGTGGATGCTGATGCTCTTATGCACTGCAGGCACTCTGCAGGTCTGGTTCAGGCTCTGGTTTCCCAGACAGCCCCTTGCCGTCATTACTGACCTTGGGTTGCCACCTCATCTCTTGCTCAAAACCCTTCATCTGACCGCATTTCCTGGCACACAAGCTGTGCTACCTCGCCTTCTGCATCGACTTCTCCAGGACCAATTCACGAGACCTTTTATCACCGCAACAAATTGCTAGTAGCTTTCTCTCTGTTTTACACCAAATGCTACCCAAAGAACTCACTCTTTTGGATAAGCAGCTCCTATGCTGCCCAAACTCTGCCAAAATTTCCTGTGCTGATGTCAGCATAGGGCAGGTTCCTGCAGCATGTGCCTCATGGCCAGATGTGGCCTCTTTGTAGTTGTCTGAGAGTATATCCTCCAAATGCACTTAAAACACAGCTAAGGTGGAACGGTTAATAAAGCAGCATGTTTGTGTTTTTGCAATGTGTTGCTAAGGGATGTCACAACCAGAGACTGTTATCTAAGTAGTCACTGTGTTTACAAGCAGAAGAGCAGAACGATCGAAGTTTTTCTCCCAAGTACCCTAAAGAGATACGATAAGAAACAACAACATCATTGTTAGCTTTCAGTACATTAATGTCCCCAGTGTTGCTATGTTATGTAGACATTAGAGTTTCTCTTTGCTGATATTTACCATTTCAGTTCCAGCAACATGGACTTGGTGAAATTTCTGTCATGAAATTGCCATTTGCTCTGTCACAGAAACTTATTTAAAGCAAATTAAAGTTTTGAACACTGCTTTTTTCAAATGCAGGTAATTTCAAAAAGATACATTGGTTTGCAACCTGAAACATGATGACCTGACGTCAGTATTCAGGCACTTTGCATTCCAAAGCACTCTCTTTTGTGTTTAGGGACCTCATGATGTTATGCCAAGCTATAGACCAAACACGAGATTTAAGATTTTAAAAAAATAATAATACATCAATTAATTTGGCAATTTTAACATATAAATCTACACACACAATCTGCAGCCCATAATGCAACAATAATCTTCTGATCTTTTGGACTAATTCCTGAAGGCAAAGGTTTTAGCTACAGATGAGAACAATAAAGAACACAGTTCAGAGGGATTAATGAAGTTATTGTTTTGTACAGATGTAAAATCTATGCAGAAGATCTTTGTTACATGCCAAATATCTATTAGTGATTTTCCTTTTCACTGGCTCTTTTCCTTCCCTTCATTGTACAGAATACTTTCCCATGTTCTTACCAGGGTTTTGTCCTAGCAGAGCGAGAGAGAATGTGGAGCACCCTCTGCAAGGGAACATTCAAGCTGTATATTGCATGCACAACCCACTAGCCAGGTGGCAGCACATAAACATCTGAGGTCATATTCAGTCCATGCATACATGACCTCGGACCATTATCTAAAGCCTTTTCACTGACCCCAGAGGTACTGGTTCCTGAACTAAAGTAAGATTAATATGTATATATAAATCTCTGCCATCCACACTTCGGCCAGATTTGATTCATCAAGGTACATGCCCTCCCTAGTCTCACCCAAAAATCTGCAAGCCAAGTGAATCATAGAATCATGGAATCATGGTATAGTTTGGGTTGGAAGGCACTTTAAAGATCATCTAGTTCCAACCCCCCTGCCATGGGCAGGGACACCCTCCACTAGACCAGGTTGCCCAAAGCCCCATCCAACCTGGCCTTCAACACTTCCAGGGAGGGGGCATCCACAGCTTCTCTGGGCAACATGTGCCACTGCCTCACTATCCTCACAGTGAAGAAACAGTATAATTAAACATACTTCATACAAAGTTGATTAGGTAATTTTCAGTTGGATCTTCAGGACGGAAGAATCAAGAGTTGTGTCTGCTAACTCGCATTGTGTACTTTACAAACAAAACCTCTAACAGACTGGTCATTTTATAGAGGACTAGATCATACTGGCCAACAAGGCTGCACTCTTGAGAAAAGGAGCACCGACTAAACGAATCTTCTTCTTACACCGTGGAGGGTAGACAGGGAACACATGAGATCTTTAACCTTTCCTCCTGGACAATCACTGAAAAAAAGCATCAGGGACCTCAGTTTGTAATAAACAACTCCTCCATATTACACTGCATCTAACAATACGGCACACACACTGCTGCTGCTGCACTGAAATGTCATTATTGGTTACAAGCCCAAATCCCTCTGTGGGACCTGACCATCTGGTACAGAGAGCAGGACACTGATGCACAATGTTATCTACAGACAGGAAAGCAAAATCAGTAAGAGCAGAATGAGGCGATGCCTAAAAGAAGAAATGCCTATAAAGGAGGGATGTGCCAACCTGTTTTTTTATTTCATCACCTTGTAACTGCAGAGGACAGATTCTTGCCCAGATCCTCAAAAGGAGCCTGTGACATCTTTCAATGTTTGTACACAAGTAATGTGAGCGTATCCATAAGTCCAAGTTTTTCAGTTCCCAGATTATTATCCAAATCCTTTGATTCGTGACTGGCACTTTCAGAGGGTACATCCTCTTCCAGAGCTACTCTAAGCCCACGACACTGAGTGAGGTAAACAATAAACAAAATAAGTTTCAAGCAAAATTGATAACTGTTTCATTTAGATCTTTCAGAAGGTGGGAAAGGAGGTAATGATACAGCTGAGTTGTTTCTATAGCTTAAATTGTGCATTTTAAGAGTGACTTTGGAACAGCCATCTTTAACAGATTGGTAGCTTTTTACAGACAAATAGGCAATATTAGAACAATGTTAGAATAATGGCCAATAAAATTGCTCTCTTGGAAGAATAAATATGGACTTGAAGCAGTCTCTTCATGTAAGGGACAAGAAAACAGATTTTCTCACAGAACAAGAAAACAGATTTCCTTGACCACTTTTTCAAGTATACCTCTGTACAGTGTTACCAGCTCAGCTAAAGCCAAAATTGCAAAACCAGAAAAGTGTTATCCAGTGCAAAAGTAAGATAACGGGCTATGGAAATGCATCCAAACTTTGCAATGATTATGAGACTGAAAATGTCAAATAAGATGAAGTTTAACCATGATTGATTTGCATCATGCAACACTGAGATAAAAGACACAGTTGATCTATGTGGAATAAAGAAAAAACATTTTCCACCTCATTTTTGTTTCCTCGCTTGTGAATTAATTCTGCTTTGTTCTTGGTCCATAGCCAAGCTGAACACTGATTTTAGCTGATTTCAGTTTTTTGCTTCAAGGTTTTAACTGGACAGTTTTGGTTGGGCTAGAGTTAATTTTCTCATAGTAGCTAGTACGGGGCTGTGTTTTGGATTTGTGCTGCAGAGTTGATAACACAGGGATGTTTTCGTTACTGCTGAGCAGTGCTTGCACAAAGCCAAGGCCTTTTCTGCTTCTCACCCCACCCCACCAGCGAGTAGGCTGGGGGTGCACAAGGAGTTGGGAGGGGACACAGCTGGGACAGCTGACCCCAACTGACCAAAGGGATATTGCATACCATATGACGTCATGCTCAGCAGATAAAGCTGGGGGAAGAAGAAGGAAGGGAGGGAAGTTTGGAGTGATGGCATTTCTCTTTCCAAGTCACCGTTAGGCGTGATGGAGCCCTGCTTTCCTGGAGATGGCTGAACACCTGCCTGCCCGTGGGAAGTGGGGAATGAATTCCTTGTTCTGCTTTGCTTCTGTGTGCGGCTTTTGCTTTATCCGTTAAACTGTCTTTATCTCAACCCACGAGTTTTCTCACTTTCACTCTTCTGATTCTCTGCCCCATCCCACAGTGGGGGGAGTGACTGTGTGGGGCTTAGCTGCTGGCTGGGGCAAAAACATCAGTAGCATGCTAGAGTTCATTGCTCAGCTATATTGCTGTGTGTAAAATACATCATAGACTCCACAACAGCATATTTCTGAATACTATCATAGACTTTCTCTATACATGGTGCAAACTTTTTATCAGCCCTCTGTAGCTTTCTACTAGAAAACAGCATTCATTGATCTGCTTTAGGCATGATGTCATAGCTTTTGGAATATCTTTCCACTCTCTGTTTCCAATTTGCCCTTTCTAGTCCTGCCTTTTTTATAGGAAAAGGGCAAGAAATACTCAGAGGTCCCTGCCAGCTGGGGGAGCTGCCCTGGCTCCTGAAACCCCTGCGGGACTCCAGCCTCTCCTCAGCCCCAGGAAACCCTCACAAGGCATAAGCACACATCGTATCCCTCTAGCAATGCCACAGGACTCATTCAGAGTCTGTGGGGTTTGGAGCTGATAGCAATAACAATGAAGTATTACTCACATTGAGTACAGACTTTATTTGTACAGGATGTCACAAAGACTCCTTTCTTGATCACCGTTGTGCTTACTTCACATTTTTTCTTCATTCTGTTTTTTTCTTCACATTCACTCATTTAACCAAGTTATTAAAATAGGGCTACAGGCTAAGGAATTTTATTTCAAATACAAAAGTTGCAGAAAAAGAAAGCAACAGTGCTGGGTGCACACTTTCCTCCCCGTGTGGTGTAATCAAATTGAATAGCCTACAGTAGAGGGGAAAGGCAAGTTTGTTATCTCTGTATTAGTTCACTGCACACTTCAGAGTACCCAAATTTAGTTTAGGGTCATCTGAAGTCTGTTACCTGTGTGACATCCACCTTTTGTTCAATTATATCAGCTCTTTTCCATCTTGACTTTTTATTCATAGAATCATAGAATCATTTTGGTTGGAAAAGACCTTTAAGAGCATTAAGTCCAACCATTAACCTAACCCTGCCAAGTCCAACTACTAAACCATGTCCCTAAGCACCACATCTACACATCTTTTAAATACCTCCAGGGATGGTGACTCAACCACTTCCCTGGGCAGCCTGTTCCAGTGATTGACAACCCTTTCAGTGAAGAAAAAATATCCAATATAAACCTCCTGTGGCATAACTTGAGGCCATTTCCTCTCATTCTATCACTTGGGAGAAGAGGCTGACAACGACCGCGCTACAACCTCCAAGCATAGAGAAGCATTGCAGAGAAAAATGGCTTGGCATGCTTTAAAACCAGCTCAAGATCAAAGCAGATGATTGATTTATTAATGGCAGAAATCAGCAATCAGTGAACTGTGCATTCAGAATCAACAGAGAAATCACAATACTACATACTTAACACCAGTTGTTAGCAAACACCTATATATTCCTAACCACTTCTCTAACCAGCAGAAATTAATAGCAACACAGACGCACACTCCCTCACGTGCACACCCCCTCTCTGGCTGGGTAGCAGCTGAAAGTGTAGGTGCTCTTCCTCTGCATGTGCCCACAGCAACCCCACAACTGGGCAGGAGAACCCCAGGAGTTTCCTCTCAGAGGACTCTGTCCACTTCACAAGTGTTCATCCTTATTTCTTTTTAAGCTGAATTCTCCTTTGCTTAAAAACAAAACAAAACAAAACAAAACAAAACAAAACAAAACAAAAACCCACCAAAACCCAAAAATACCTTTTCATATTTTCCTGATTAATATTTAATCCACCTGACAATCAGCTTTCTCTTGAACATTATCAATTTTGGACAGTTTTGCGTGTCCCGTTCACCTGGCCCTCCTGCCTTAACAGCCATTGTTATCCAGACCATTTTGCCAAGGATGGACCATAAGGGCATCCCTAAAAGAAGTCCTAACTTCATGAGGTGTATGGTATTATACATACCCTTCCCAGTGCACTACTAAGGCTAAGAACACTGCTGTCATCCTCTAATACAGTCAGAAAGCATTTTCTGTCACTTGCTCTCCAAAATAATCTCTGCTAGCAGAAACTGATGTCAAAAGACAATTACTTTAAGAGATTTAAGACAGCAGACACAGTTTTAGAAGCATATGAATGTTTCTAACAAGAATAACCATTGGAACAACTTGCATACCGACAGTGCATCATCCATCTATTCAGATCGAGACAAGCTGCTATTCTTAGAAGGTATGCTGTAGGTCAAACAGAAATTATCATGCAGGAAACTGAGTTTTCTTGCCCTTTGTTACAGAAATCAGATTAAAGGGAGTAAGTACAATTACCATATGTCTAAATTTTCCAAATATGTGCTATTTTCCACCTAGAATTTAAATAAAATTCTATATGGAATTAAAGGATTTGGGCCATTTTTCTGTAAGTCCCTACTGCACCCATGCAGAGGATGGCATGCATGCTGCGCTGATGACCTGTGCATGCCACGTAAATCCAAAAGGCCTTACTGTAGTGTGATTATGCAACCCCAGGTCAGCAGTACTTTTTTATACAGCCCTTCCCAGTTGTGTTACGTTCACTGTATATGTGCATGTGTGCTATAGGATGCATATTTCTGTCTAGGAAATCCCAGCCAAAGTTACAGAAACCCTTATCATAACAGCCATTCCCACCTTAGGGCAACTGACAGTTTTTTTAATTCAGTCCTACCCCTTAAGGAGAAACTTTCCCGAGACTGCAAAAAGTGCTGCCAACCATGGGCGAGGGAATATAAGGAGATACTCCATGATCTGAGTAGAAATTTGAAGGATAGCATGATGTCATTTTTATAAGCATAAACCAGGGAAGTGGGATAACACTTAACAGGTTAAAAAAAATGCAACGAAACACCTTCCTTTCCAGTTCCTTGCTCAGCAGACTACACTTCTCTTCATCTGCTTCTTGACGAATCTTTAACCTGGCTTCATTTCCTCCTGGTTGGCCCCGATCAGGAGAGTGCAGAGCTCTAATGAATAAGTGAGAATACTCAGACAGTCCTGTTTCTCTAGAGTAAGTAGACATAGCTGTCTGACTGGGGCTTCTTGTTTGCTTTTTGTGTTCGTTCAGGTTTTTTGTTGTTGTTGTTTTTTTAATATTTTCAAGTTCTTCATTCCAGCTGTGCCTGAAAATGGAGGGGACAGTTTAGTCCCATTTAAGCCAAGTTCATGTGTGGTATCCGCTCCTACTTTCTCTTCTCAAAATGGGAAGATGGCCAAGGGATGTCCAATCAGTAGGAAAATTATCTTCAGGGATGCTTGAGCGAGGATCCATCAAAGCAAAGAGCCAACACAGCTGGAAAAAATAGGAGAGAGCAAGACCTCACCGAAAGCCAGATGTTCAACGCACATTTTCCTTCCTATTTTTTTTAATTATGATTTTTTTAACAACAACAGAAAATTATGCTTTTTTATTAAAATACAAGCAGAAAAGGAGACTGCTTATGAGTTTAAGTTAATGTGTTTTATTGTTCTAATTACTTTGAAATAATTTTAGATATAAAATATTATTGGTTGGAGAAGAAACATATGCTTATTGGCCCAGCAATGCTCAATGCAGTCAGTGTTAGGTTTGTTTTCTCTCTGTGTACTTTCACAAGATGCCTGTTGGTTTTGGATAAGTTGCATTGCAGAGTTAAATTTATATGAAGGGGTTTAGCAGACAAAACAGAGACCCTTTAGCAAAAAAATCTTTTCATGCAGATTTTGATGGGAGATATAAAATGATAGGGAAGGGTGTAGCTGAAGGATAAGAAGTCTATAGGGAATGTTTCTCTGCACAACTTAAAAGCTTGGTAAATCCAGCACTGAACTAAAGTACAAGGGATTGTGACTGAAGCAATGCCAAAAGGAAGAAGAAGGGAAGATCAAATGTCAAAAAAGCCATATTCGTTGTATTGAAGAAGTCAGTCTGGGGGTAGAATGGTAAAAGAACTTGGAAGTAGAGATGCCTCGTTCGGGCCAGATGTCTGTGTCTCTGTACAGGTGTGACTAATATTTCCCCTGACACACAACAAACTTGAGGAGAAAAAGCACTCAACGGGGATTTGAGAGTTCAACTTTTGGCTCCATTATTGGCCTTTTCTGTGTGTACAGCAAGTCCTGACCCTCCTGCTTTACGTCAGTCTCGGCTGTGAGCTCTCCTAGAAAGAGAGTGTCCTGTTGTGTTTCCAGCTACAAGGCTATTGTAATGATATGGGATATTTTCAGAAGCATGACAACACTGAAGATTTTCCTTAACAGTTCTATTCAGCAAAAATTGATACATTTTACAGTTTTTCAATCAAGAAGCAGGCACATAATGGCAAGTGGGAGCTGTTATAAAAGGAGGTGGAGTGTTACTGTATATTAGGATGATAAAATCATTATTAGATTAGACAAAAGAGAGAACACAGAGAAAACAGTCAGAACATGGAACAAGATCTGTTTATGAGGAAAATGGCTAAGTACAAGTTCTTCTGACAGTCATGCTATGGAGCCCAAGGCCAGACTGAGACTTTTGTAGAGTCATGATTTATCACAGGAAAGTCTAAACCTCTCTGATACAACCTGACAACAAATACTCTTAGTAATGAGTTATCCTTGGTGTTCAATTCCATGGGGAGATTAAAAAAAAAAAAAGTGCTAAGTGGTTTTTTGATAATTGATTTTTGATACAAAACTGGACCTCAGCTACATGGATATCAGCAAGCTGCTTGATATGAGAAATCACTAGTGACAACTGTAACTGAGGATTGTAGAGGAAAGTACCGGGGGAAAGCAAGATGCAGTTTTGAAAGCCAGGAAATATAATCTGAAAGGAGCATAGTTTGAGTTCAGCCACCTCAGGACAAGTTTGCTTAATCACAGAATGAATTGATATTTTCACAAATGGAAAATAGGAATTTTTGATAAAATCTGCTGGTGACACCTCCAAGTTTTTTATCAACACAGACATGACAAACATCACACCAAAAGCTGGTTGAGAATAAGAATCACAGACAGGGAGTGAAATCAAATCAATTAGCCCATCATGCACCATTTGGAAAGAGTAGAAGATGAGGCAGTATGTACAGTTTTTTATCACTGGATGACAATGAGCTGGTGGGGCACTGTTTTTGAAAGGCAATGCAACCCTAGGAGGAACGGAGGAAATAATTTAGGCACACATAGTGGAGTATTAACAAAAGTGGTTAAGTTACTGATGACATCTCATTTAGGAGACTAGAAGTAACTATCATCCTCCTATTTTAAGAAAGATTTAGTGAAAAGCAAAAGGAGAAGCAGGAACTTGAGCGATACAGGGAACATATAGCTTGCATGGCAAGCAACAGCTGAAGAGCTTAGCTAGTTTGCTCTTGTAAATGAAAGGCCCAATCAACCCTGGGCTAAAAGCCATTCCTCCTCTTGGGTGAAAAGACCTACTTGTATTAAAGACAGTTTAAATTTAAGAACAAGGGCATGCAGACTGGTAGAGAACTCGCAGAGAGAAAATCTTGCTTAGAAATCAGAAGAATTAGGAGTTAGAAGGTGGTTCTCAACAGTTAGAAAAGGGAACTTTTAGCAAGCTAGTGAAGGGATCATAGTAAAAAAAAAAAAGTTATAATGAATGTGTTATCTGCTTTTAAGATAGGTTTCATTGCATTTATCAAATGGAATTGAGGATGGCAGGGACTAGAGAAGGGAATCCAGGGGATCACACTCTGCATTATCTTACAGCTTCCTGCCACAGCTTCTTTTGTGCTCCAGGAAATTTTCCACTGTCATCTTATCTTCAAAGACATGCAACTCTTAAATTATAATTGGCTTCTTTTCAAGACTTTTATAGCCCTTTCCTCAAGCTATACAATTACCCTTCTGAGCTGTCCACCTTGAGAACTTCATAGTCCTCCTGCTTTGGCTGAACATTTCACACCCCAACCTCTCCACCTTTTAACCCCCTCACCAAAGATAAGGAGCTTCTCAGCCCTTCCCTTGAGGCCTGTATCCGGGCTAAGGTCTTCTTTTTTTTCCTCTCAGCAACTCTCAGACTAAGCTCAGACTTTTCCTGAAGAATCACCCAAACGCTCAACACCCTTAATCTGTCCCAGGTGATCTAGCTCCTCCAAAACGCTTCTCTGGGCCAACAGTGGGGAGGTTTCAAGGTTTCTGGTTCTGAGGTATTAAAGGAACAAAAGGTTTTCTCTGCCTATAAAAAACATCTTTTACCCTGGGAATAATTTCTTCTTTCCCCAGACTGCAGTTTTCCCTCCAAAGATTCTCTCAAAATAAGCAGTTTTGGGCCTTCCTGTGTCCTTCCATAACACATGAAATGAGAATCATTGGTGTTGCAGACCTTCACTAACTTAAGAGAACAAGTATCTTATTACTGCACATTGAATGGTTCATTTTATATTAATATTTGATCTATAATGCTTACTGAAAAACAGATCTTTTTTGTTTCAGCATCTGAAAACAGCAATTACAGATATGTTTCATGCAGAATAACTTGGATAACAAAAAATGGTTTATCCTTCATCTCCCGGTTAATGCTTTTGGGAGATTCTAAGTGGCAATCCTACCAGAGTGATATGGCTATACTTAGAGTTTGGGGTTATAATTATTTTGATTAAGATTAGTTATTTGACATAACTGGACTCCTATTTTCTTGGGTAGCACATAACTAAAACTGTAAGTTTAGAAGAGAGCTTTTTTTATACATACAGTAAGTTGTGTACAGTATTACAAGAGTTCAGAGATTACGCTGATCCAGGTGCTTTCCCTTACCCTCCAGAAGTATTGTACTTTGTGGGTATTGTGGGATCCCAGGCAAAAGAACAGGAAAAAAGGGAGTTCTGGTTGAAAAAAACTGAGGAAGAGCAATGACTCCTCTCCCACCTCAAGGAATAAACAGACTCTCCAAGGACTGACAGCAGCTCTAGCAGGGATGGTGATTTTGCATAGGTCATGGTCTCACATGCTCTGTACTACATGCGCAATCTTGTAGATATTTGTCAGAAATCTTCAGCATCCTCTTGCATAGTCCAGCCCTTTAGTGAGACACTTTATGAAATGAATTACTGTATTTATAAAGGCTGATTTTGTCCTGAGAACCAATGATTCTGGCCACTCACTTCAAACCTTGTCTCTTGGAAACCTCTCGATCCTGTTAGCGCTACTGTCTTTTCATTAACCTTATGTCACCAGATTTGTGCTTTCATGTAGCACTGTTATTTCTCTGTGCTGTTTTTCAACTCCATGTTTTAATCACAAGCAGCTGCCTCAGTGAAAAGCTAATTATCCCCTAGAGTAAGAAAGAGGATAGAGAAGAGAAGAACAAACAAGAAAATAGCATCACCTCTAAGCCAGTCCGTAGGGCATGACACAGGGACCCTTTTCTTCATCCCCTGTAGGCTGGGACTTTGGGACAGTCACCTCATTTCTCTGGAGTTCAGTGTTTCTAGGCTAGAAAACAAGCACAACAATACCAATAATGATACTATATTTCCATGGCCTTTTGGAGAAAAGGAATTGTTGTATGAAAGCTTATTGTAAAAACTGAAAAAATGTTCATATTTTATCAGTACAAGCAATGCCAAATCAACCATCCTGACAGTACTCTGCAAAAAAATACATAAAGGACTTCGTCTCTTGCTTACGTAGTAGGTATAAGGCCTAGACTTGCTGTTTAAAGAAGAAAATAATTCTTCCCCTCAAGGGGACAGGATGGAAAGGAGATAAGGAAGGGAAGGAATCAGTGGAGCTAATGTGACAGTTTTGCTAGAAACAGGTAAATAATGTAGGTCAAAGACAGAAAAATTAAGGATCTGTCCCACCCAGCATAATTGTTTCTAGAGTACCTGTAATTTCTCTTTGCTGGACGATATGCAATATGATAAATCTCTGCTGATAAATCACTCCTGTGCAGTCTGGCTTCCAACCCTTGCAGGCTTTGAAATTTGTTGTGTTAACTTTCACTGGACATCACTGAGAATTCACGGACTAGTCTCAAATATGTAGCTCACGGAGATTATTGTCAAATATAAGATCAAGAAAATTCCCTTGAAGATATCAAAATCTCACAGGCAGGCCTGGCACCAAGCTGGATTTGATCCTGTGAGGACTTCTACAGTCCTAAGCTCCAGTAGGAAAAAAGATAAATTTAAAACAGTGAATGATATTTTCAGAAGTGTGGAGGACCAGATAGTGATAAGCAGAGGTAGATGGCTTTTCAGGGTTGCTGAGCATATTTTCAAGAAAACATAGCAGAAGATACTGTGTATCACATCATGATATACCTATTTAGGTATGCCTCTGATGTGCTTGTTTCAAATTAAAATGTCATTAATTTTATTAGCAAAGACAGAGGGTGAAAATAACTCTATGCAACCAATGCACACACCTGGTTTACCTGTGTGTTATCATTTTAACCAGGGCAGTCCTAACACTTACAACCACCCTGGTATAATTCTGAAATCTCAGACTGGCTTTTTCACTTTTAAAACCCAATTTCCTTTTGTTCTGTTTTTCTTAATTAAAAAAAAAAAAAAACAAAACACAAAAAAAACAATAAAAAACCCCACCAAAACCCAAAAAAACACAAACCAACAAACAGATTTTTAATATATACTCACAGATCTTGATGCTCAATTGGTCAAGCTCTGTATGATTTCTGAGATGACTGATGGTCTCCTACATTATCAGATCTAACAGTGAACCATTTCTTCAATAATCCAATATATTTATACACTAGCATCCAGATAATCAGGTCAGCTGGCACTACGTATAAGTGATCACAAGATAACTCGAAATAGATCTCAAATGGTATAGGGATACCATTTGAGACACCATATCCTCAGTGGTATCATTAAAATGGCAAAACACTTAAGTGCAGACAAGATAAATGTTTTCATCCTTCCAAGGCTATTTTTAGTACAATGTAACATATGTGGGTAATGCAATATTTCCAGAGTGCAAAATCCTGAGTCACTGAGTGGAGCACATCCCCACGGACTGGCTCACCCATCCTGCTATAGGATTCTCCTTTCCAGCACTGAAAGCTGTCACTAACCATACAGATTTGGATCCTTTCAGTGTGATCACACAAATGTCATCTGAATCATCACTCAAACGCCTGGAATCTCTGGCAAGAAGAGCTGCTGTTGGTTCCCTTAGAAACCTCTCCTGGGACGGATAAGTGACCGCAAATGATGAGAAAGGGCAAAGACAGATTTTTCTTTGAATACTAGTGCTTCCTGGTGCATGTTTGAGGACGTGCTACTGCATTGCAAACAGAGCCTGCACTGCTCCACTAAAGTTGGTGCTCAGGCAAATTGCAAGCTTAATATTTGAACATCAGTTTCTTCCATAATATAAGATCAGCAGTTCAATCAATCTGTGCAAGATCCAAGGTGTTTTGTTGCCCTTAATGGGGCTGAGGCACAACTGAACTGTGAGGAGTAATCCACAAAAGTCCTGCCTGACAGCTAGCACCTTAAACCTTCCCTGGGAAGCTTTCTGGTGGCACATTTCCAGAGATGCTGTCCTCTTGGTGAATAGCTTCTGTCCAGGAAGATTTGGGTTGTGCAAACCCATCAGCCTCCCAGGTCCCTGCACTTTTCAGACTCTGTGTCCTGCCCACCAAGGAGCTCACCCTTGCACCCCAGAGGCGTCAGGAAGTCCTATGCGATGTTTTACTGTGCTGCCACAGAGATTTTTTTCTATTCTCATGAGACAGCAGCAGTCCTTCCAGCATAAGAGCTTAAAAAGTAACAGTCATTACTGGCTGAAAGTGTTCATACTAGCCAGGGAACCACTAATTAGTTTTAACTGCCAGCAGCAGCTCAGCTGGGAGGGGGTCAGAAAAATTACATTAAGAATTAGTCATTATAGCTGGTTTTTGCCCTCTGCTACTCTGGAGGAACTAAGGTCTTCGAGCAATTATGCCTGACCTGATTTTTTTTTTTAATTTAAACATGTGGATTTGGGGAAAATTGTATGAAGACACATGAGCCAAAAGAGGGCGACACTTTCAAAAGCTGGAAAATCACTGTTCCAGAGAATTTATGCCTTTGGTGTGCGATTGTAAATTCCATCACCAAAGCGATGCTGATATAGCAGTGTTAGTTACCCAAATTCCTTTATGAATCTGGATTTATGTGCCTAAATTTGTCAGAGACAATAAGCCAGGATATTCCTCAGTAAAAGGGAGACAAGTCTGAGATTTCAATTTATTCTATGCAAAGGACCCTCCAGTCCTTACAGAAAGGGCAACTCTTTCAGGCAATCTGGTGTTAATGACCAAAATGTTTCACCATCCACAGAGGAAAACCATAAGTGGATCATAATTAAGTGCAAATAGTCATTTGCTACATCAGATCAATTCAGAGGTTACCATTTATCATTTTAAGCTACAATTATCAATTTATAATGGAAAGTCAAATATGTCTAAGTTACCACATGGAAGTATCTCTTTCACAGAGGACACATTTTTATAATTTTTTTTATTATGTGATAATAAAACATAAATATAATAAAAGATTCACATAATAGAATATATAAACATAACACTTTACAAATGGTAATTTAAACACCATAATTTTCCTTGTTCTTAATGTTCATTGCATCATATGCAGGGTGAAAATTTGAATAAAATTACTAATGAGGGAAGAAAGTTGTGCCAAGGGCTATTTTTGGCTAATGTTTGAACAGATACACCAGGATATGTTCATCCTGGTTTCCCAAGTAGAGTTTTAGTGGGTCATAATAATGAGATTTATTACTGCAGGATTCATTTGTGCACAGGGAGTCTCAGATACCTCAGCTACAGCTGAAATACTAATTGGGCTACGTGCACAAATCAAGCTTCAGAAAGCTCCAAGTATAAAAATGAGAATTTCCTCTGCCTTTTATATTTCTTTCCCCTACAACCTGCTCAGCCTTCCCATCCTCCAGGCTTGGTCACCTCTCTTGGCCCAGACTCACTTCAACTCCCTGCCTGCCTTTGCTTTCCAGTTTAAAAGGTGCAGGTATTATTTTCAGTTACTGCTTGCACTGAGTGTCACTATCCTTCTCCCGACCCCTTGTCTATAAAAGATTTTATCCTTTCTGGATTTGACCTCTACATTTCCTCTTCGGAAAGTTTCTGTCGCAACAGGAGTGCTGGTGCAGAAATAACCTGATTGTTAACATTGGTGGTCAGCTATATAGCTCAACGATGGCTATTTCTATCAGCATGAAATCATATTCAGAAAGCCCCTTAACAGTAATAAAGACTTCTTGTAGATTCAGTAGCCCATGATATAATTTCTAAAATATATAGGATGAAATCTATTACCTGTGTTTAAAGCTAGACTAGAAAACCAGAAAACATACTAAACACCTCTTCTCTCCCAGATCTGGGGAGGCAGAATTTATTGAGTATTCATTAAATTTGTTGATAGATATTTTTCCTGTATTTGGAGTCTAACTGTAGGTTCTTTTGAATTTTACTTTTTTTCTGGAATCCTGTGTGACTAGCCAGTCTTGACATAAAGCAAAGCAGTGAACTTCACTGTGCTATGAAACATGCCAGTGATAATTGCACTCCACTTCAGTGCTCCAAAACCAAATTTCCCATTTCAAATGGTTTCCTGAAAAAAAAACCCAAAACCCAACCAAAACCCAAACAACCACAAAAAAACAAAAAGCAGCAAAGTCTCATTTGAAAAAGGGATGCAAACACCAGTGGTCACTTGAGTTTCTTTCTTATCCCAAAAAATGTCCCCAGAGGCAATTTCACAAAAGAGTCAACAGACTTTGTAAATCATGAATGTGCAATCACAAACCGCAACTCTCTGTATCGCAGCTTTGAGAACATTAATCTCTCTATCTGACTCAGAACCAAGCGGTCCTGGAGGAGCACCAAGAACACAACCTTTAATCATGACCTAAGATCACTTTTCCCCTTTCTCCTTGATTTTTCTTCTTTCAATGAAAAATGCTACAAAACCTCCAAACTTAAACAGAATTTTGGGAAAAGCTGCTGTTAATTTTTCTTTTGTTCCTGGTGCTTATTCTTCTACTATTAAAGGTAAAACAAATCAATCAGCTAATAAATAAAGCAATTTTAAATCAATCTTACAAACTTGGACATATTTTGTCATTCAAAACGTAGAAATAGTTCTCTCCATCAAGCAGAACATCCTTATTACCTAGCCTGAAGAAAAGATAAAAGGAAGGAATTTTTGTCCTATTATTTTGCAACACATACAAAAAAATCATGCAGTATTTGCCAGTTTTCAAACAATGATGTTTTCTGCTTTTTGTAAAACATTCTATTCTTATTTTTTGTTTTCTAGGTGTTTATGCTTTTCCAACCTTAAAGGTTCTATGATTCTATGAAATATTTCTCCATTTTTATATGGGCATTTCTAGCCTTTTCTGACTGGGTGACATCATTCTGTGGGTGTTCAATTCTAGCCATGTGGTTTCCATGAGGCCATTGGATGGCCTGGATAAAATATTCAAAAAAGTGCGAATAGAGTATGCACAGATCCTGGTAGTTCTCTTGTCTTGGGTGTTCATTGTTATGGCTGTGGAGGTGTCTTGGAAATGTATACATTATTGTCTAGATCTGTTCTGGGTAGACATTTAATCTATGCATGTTTGCTTCTGATGCCCAGTCTACCTGATTCCACAGCCCTACTCATTGCAATTCCCTATTACAGAACTCATATAACAATGATGCATCTTTAGGAAACATCTGTTAGTTAAAGTAGGGTAGTTTTTTTGTTTGGTTTGTTTGTTTGTTTGTTTTTGTTATGTGTGGCCATGTACCATGATAGGATATGTCTGTGTTGTGGTTACAGGACTAATAAATTACAATAACATACAACAGATAACATAGATATATGTGCTTACAAGCATATACTTTCCAGTTTAGGGACTCTCTTCCTCCTTGTTATCACTGTTCTTTCCAAAGTTTAAATACTTTGCAATGGAGATCATTAGTAACACTGCAGTTGGCTGATGGTAGAACTGCTGCAGTGCACTTCCCCACCTGATAAATGTGTAGCTCCCTTGAGCACCTTTGGTGGGTTTGGAGTCATATTACTAAGATTAATTTGCTTCAGGTAATTTGGACCCTTATCACTGAGCTGTTGTGTTAAAAAGCTATAGAGGAAGCAGGTAATGTGTGTGATTAAACTCATGTATATAATATGGAAGGAAATGTAAAAAATTGTGCACTTTCTGAAAAATGTACTTTTGTCAACCAGCCAACATTCAAATAATGGAAGAATAAAGTGTAGTAGAAATAAATGTGCATATAGTAACTTGAAAGTGTTATTAGGCTTTTTCCTTCTAAGTGATTAGTCAAGGGCCAGTTCATTACATGTAATTTAGTACTAGTAGTAATTACGGTTAAACATAGCAGCTAAAATATTTTCCTCTCAATACTTTGAAATAAACACATTATATTCTCTGCTCCTACCTTATTAAGATAATTTTTGTCAAGAAAATTGAGCATGCAAGTCAATAATGAACACAAGGACAAGGGGTAATGGGTTTAAACTGAAAGAGGGTAGATTTAGATTAGATATTAGGAAGAAATTCTTCACTATGAGAGTGGTGAGGCACTGGCACAGGTTGCCCAGAGAAGTTGTGGATGCCCCATCCCTGGAAGTGTTCAAGGCCAGGTTGGATGGGGCTTTGGGCAACGTGGTCTAGTGGAGGGTGTCCCTGCCCATGGCAGGGGGGTTGGAATTAGGTCATCTTTGAGGTCCTTTCCAACTCGAACTATTTTATGATTCTATGCGAAGATATCATGGGGCAGCTTGGGAAATCATCACAGCAAAAGGAAAATCTACCTCCTGAAGAACATAAAGTCTGATGTAAAGAGGATTTGAGTACTGCTACTTAGGGCCATAATGCACAATAGCATCACTTATGTTCTAAGTAAAAAGCAAGAAGCATCTAAAATTTTTCCTCCAAAATTGCATGGGCATTTAGCATATTCAGCACAAACCCCCACATCCACATACAACCCTTTCTGCTGTGAAGACAGATTTTGCTCGCCTTTTGTAGGTAGCTATCTCACTCAGGCATGACACCTCAGCAATATGTCCTTTTGGGGTTTAGAATTCACTGCTGCCCACTCCCAGAAAAGTGTGTGAACCCCAGGGCTGAAGGCAAACCTAGGAAAAACAAGTCCCATCCTCTCTCTTGAAGCTGTGCCTGTGCAAAGAAGGGACTGGGTCCTTTGCCCAGGAATATGATTCTTTTCTAATTGTTTAACAAAATGGACTCCACTAAGAGATGGGAGATTTAGATTTGAATAGGCTCTTCCTGATAAACCCACAGACATTAAACATTATTCAACAGACTTTGGAGTAATGACAGTGAGTATTGAGGTGAATTATGGAGATTACAGTGGCTTTCCTGTATCTTCTCTGTGCTCCCAATGCTTGGTGCAAATAATTTGGAAAAACTCCCAGTGAGATACACTGATGCTATGGATCTTGTCAGAGGAAGGATTTTAGCCAGACAGCTCCATTACCTCTCACTTCATTTTTGATATATTTTCCCATGTGCCCAAGGCACTTCCAAATATGTGTGATCCTGTAGGCAGACTGTAAAGATACACCAGGCATAGAGGAAACCACGTGTCTCGAGCGCTCATTTGTGGAGCACTACATAGAAGAGGAAGGGGGATGGATGCTTTGAGGAGGTTTGCCATCAAAAGTAGTAGTTGAAGGAATAGGACAGAAAGCTAACCTGTCACAGATAGGGCTAAAGGCCAATTACACCAAAATTATCATTGATTCAAACTGGTCTTCTTGACATGAAGGCTGGTCTGAAACAAGAGGAAGTAAAAAGTTCTGCATGCTATCATCATAGTTATTTCACAAAGCATAATTAGCAAGTTCTGCCTTTATATGCAATCTGCAGTTTGGTCTGTCTGAAAAAAATGCTATCGTAGGACTTTAACATTGCCTCACCTAACAGAGATGTTGACCTCACAACAAATCGACAAGTCATTTAGGTTGTAGCCAAGAGAGTAATCCTTAGCCAAAGGGACATAGCATTTCCAACGCTGGAGGTGGGAAATACAGGGCTTCAGTGCTTCCTGACTGTATTGGGAATGAAGAAATGATGAACAAGGAAGAGGGAAGAAATTCTGAATCTGAAGAGATCCCCAAAAATGATGCTTAAAAGAAAACATGGCATCCAACGTGACATCATCTTCTGGGAAAGCAAAGATGAAGGAGTTAGTCAAGAAGTAGCTCCTCAGATAGACAGAAAAAAAAATCTTAATAGCTTTTAAGCTGTATACCACAGAAAGAGACTTCTAAGATAATCTAAGTGTTAGGGCATGTAGGGTGCATTGTTTTTTCATCTACTTTTACTCCTCCCAAGATGTTTGCGACAATGTTGTTTCTATTTGAATTTGTAAATACATTCCCTATTTTATTTTACTGCAAGTTGCTCTGGATTAAGGGTGATTTTATGGTAATAGGTAAGTTGAGATAATGGAAATTCCTCACAGGTAGCCAGGAAACACCCCACCCCACCCCCCGGGCAGTAGGTAAGGGACAAACACATTAAACAGGAAGGGGCTAAACATATCAAACAAATGGCAAAGTGGGATTGATAAAATCTAAGGGTGAATTAGGTTTTCTGCAATTAAATAGGCAAATTCAATGAATCTCATTCTAGTAGGAATTAGGTGAAATGAAGTAAGAATATTAGCAAAGTTAAATGCAATTAGAGAATCAATTAAAATTAATTATTATTATAATAATAATTAATAATTATAGAGATACGGTCAGTTAGATATTCCCCCACCTCTGCTCTGGTTCTTTTGCTTTTGAGTGACTCTTTTTTTTCTGCCTAGCTCTCTTTTCCCACTTGTGTATTTCTGCCATTTGTGACTGAAAAGTCTTTGGGACAGAAGCCATCTTCTCAGTTCTGACTGAAACCCCTTGGGTATTTTAGAGGAATGAAAAATAAATAATACCAAAGAATTTAATAAAAAAAGATTGTTCTCTCTGTAAAAACAACATTAAAAAGGGTATTTCAATTATAAAAGAGAAGGAATTATTTTATCCTGATTCCATAAGTGTCAAGACAAAAATTGCCTTTTCTTTCAATAAAGCTAGAATTTCACTTCATTTACTTGAGAAGTAACTAGCTCTGGATTCACCCTAAGGATGGCCTTTTCATAAAAGAGTCCACCTGGGAAGCCTAGAAATAAGATCACAAATTTCCTGTGTTTGTATTTTCTGTCTAAGAGACAGAAAGGCTGGACAAGGTTGCAGTAGTCCCCATACTGTATCCTTCCAGAAATGCGAAGGGTGTTGGAGCGAGGGGACAGGTTTACTGACCCGTTCGGTATTGGAGTCTTGCGTGTCATTGCCATGTTTGCAGGCTCCCAAATGAGAATGAACTAGCCAGGAAGTTTTGTAAGGGAAGGAATAGAAGTAGGATAATTTGGCCAACATAACTGTGATCTTTCTGTAATCATGTTCTAAATTACATTTTTATGTGCATGAAAAGACATAATGGAATTATTGCTCCATTACATCAGCTGGGTAACTTTTTCAACCCAATGTTAGCCATTTAAGATAAAAAAAAGTTACTCAAAAATTTTGAAAAAAAAAACCCACTTTATTTAAAAAAGAAAAAAATATTAGAGAACAATAAAGACCAAAGATTTACAGTAACAAATCCTAACATTAGCTTATCCACCGGCTCCGTCTCTGATACATTGGCAGTCACCAATACATTAGAGGCTGGATGCAGAATGGCGGCTTTCCAGATTACTGACTAAGTTTCATTGAACACAACTGGCAATTGTGAGCCATCAACACATTCAAAATAATCAGGTTACTTTCTCCTGATGACTAACTTAGTAACAAATATTTTACTCTTGTTTTCAATTCTCAGCCAATTTCCAGATCTATAAAAGAAAAGGACATCATCAGCAAGTTTCCAAGTTTACCTGAGACTTCATTGTGGAAGGGATCCCAACAAGCCATCTAGTCCATTCCCCTCTGTAATAATTGCATCTGTTATCCCTTTGGCTTTCCTGACATGTCTGTCTAAGCATACTTAAAATCCCTTCATGATGGAAACTCCACTATCTCTTTAGGCAAGTTATCTTAGTGTTTTATTATCTTTATCTCAGAAGTCTGAATCTTCCTTTCCTTGCATACTTGAAAATGTTTGGATGCTCCCCCACAACATTCAGGCTTAGAAATATGGTTTTTTTTCCCTCTCCCTCATAAATTATGCTCTTTAGACCTTTAATGACTGTGACCTGCTCAAATTATTAATGTGAGAAGCCCCAAACTGAGCACAATGATCCAGCCAAGGCCTTAACAGTGCTGATTACGATGGAAGGATTACTTCATGTATCTACAGGCTGTTTGTGCTGTTTGTATAGACCTGCATAGTGTTTGATGGGCTTTGCAACAGCATGAAATTTTTAATTATAGAAGGTATGTGATCTTCTATAACCTCAGATCCTTTTTTGAAGAGGCACCAGCAAACGAATTGTTCCCATCAGTTTTTTATGCAATTGATTGTTTCAACTTAAATATAATGTGTGGAAATTGTCCCTTGTGCTGGTTTGTGTGTTTGGTTGGCTGCTTTGGTTTTGGTGGGGGTTTTTTTATTTTTATTTTCTTGGATCATTGTAGTATCACATCCTCTGCAGATTTATTAAGATTAATATTTATTCTGTCATCTATGTCATTAAAGAAAGTATTGACCAGAAATAGACCCAGGACAGACTCCTGCAACTACTACTTAATGAGAGCCTTATATCCTAATAATGAACAATTTGTAATTTTTCTGTGGTGCATTTTTATAACCAAATTTTCAAGTTTTCACAAATAGTTGGATCATTTTTTCCCCAGTATTTTTCTAGAAATTGAACTTCAATTGACTAGTCCACAATTCCATGGTCGTCTTTCTGTTTTATTTTTTGAAGATAAGCTCCATATTTGGTTACATGGTTTGGGTCTTTTTCTGGGTTTTCTTAACCATTCTGATACCATTTCCCATCATCTCCAGGCCTAGAACTTTCTCTCCTCTTACTGCTTTGTTATAGCCTCCGACTTTTGTTATTATTTGCTGTTGTCCCAGCTGTCTGCTTGCAGTTACCTTTCGGTGGTGACTGAGACTGTAAGGCATTAAATATCTGAGCCATCTCCATACCTTCTTCTGCAGAACAGCAGAATTGTCCTTTGCTTTGCCTTTCTTCTGCTCCCAATGTGCATACAGAATGATTCCTTATGTCCATTGCTAGTTGCATCTCATTTTTGTGCCTTTCTGGTTTTGTCCCTCCCTTCCCTTTTATTTTATTTTTTGCCTGACCAATTTTCTGGGGTTTGTATGCTTCTGTCCTGTAATTGAGGTTAACAAAGAGCTCATGATTTAGCCAAACTGGTCACATAATATGCTTTCGATCCTCCCTCCACTTTGGGATGATTTGTGTTAATGTCCTTCACTTGGGGGATTACTGCCAATAATGGAAAAAAGTTAAAAGTCTCTTAGTTGCTTCTATTCAACTTTTTGTCTAATCTCAGCTTCTTTTATAAATGCAGCCTCTCATCCTGATCCCTTGTTATGGTGTATCCAGTTAGCTATTATTATCTTTTCATGTATCTTTTGCCATATATATCTGTGCCAGGGTTAACTATGGAACTTTCAGCCTATTGATTTCCCCTTTCCCATCTCTTCTTTTATTTCTAGAGAAAACATTTCAGTCTCCTCTTTTTTATCAAGCAGTTAATTACCTAGTGCCCCTTCCCCCTTTGAAAAAACAGTTTCAAGAAAGAGAAATGCATGCTGCTGGTCTCCGGTATTAGCCTGGAACACCCTACAAACCATCAAAGACAGGCGAAAAGCTCAACAAAATTTTTAGATGTTTACAGGGTCTAAATCTGGGACACTGTAATAGGCTTGTTAATACTTTGGTTTCCGATGATCCAGCGGCGCTAGCTAAGTGCAGTCACCCACTGCCTTCCAGGCTGCACACAGCCCAGAAACCTTTGGATGATGCCCACAGTGGAAGAACCAAACCACGGCAATTAGCTGGTTGAAACAACCCAAAACCAGTATCACCCTTTTCCTCGGGGAGCTGCTGAACTGCTCAGGAATAGGGTGTTGTCCTGCTCTTTTAAAGGGTAGAGACAAAGCCTTCTTCCTGTGGCAAGCTTACTCTTGAAACGGGTGCAGAAGTGGTTGCAAGATCAAGACCTAGAAATTATGGAGAAAAACTTATCAAATAGCTGAGGATAGAAAATTGTATCAGCAAATTCTGTGAGTCACCAACACACTATAAAAGAGAAAACCTACAGGGCTTATTATGAATTTGTAGATGTATTTCTAGCTATTGACTGTAAATTGGTTTTGTTAAAACTGTAAGTAGAGAAATAAATATGGCACTTGAAAGTTTTCTTATTTGTGAAAAAAAAACAGTGGAATTGACAGTACATTTCAGTTGGATTCCAGAAAAAAATAGGACCATTGTGTCCCTAGAAAGGGCACCGAGTACATAAAATGTCCAACCTCCCTCTTTTATATGCTTCCATAGTTTTTGAAGAGTGGACAAATTCCCACAGTCTTCAGCTGCCTGTTTCAGGGCTCTTCCACATACCATTGATATAGTCATTGCACATGAGCTCACTGATAGCAGTTATTCCTTGGTCAATACATCAAAACAACGTATTTTAGGGGAACGTCTCAGCATTTCAAAAGTATCTTGTTTCAGACAACTTCCTTAAGATGAAATATTAAAGGGATATGCTTTTAAAACTGTTGAAGGAGCCCAACTAAATCCTATCTAAGCACCTAGCCCTCTAATTCCCTACTTATGTGTAGCTAGAATTGTTTGAATCTCCACAAAGAACTACTGTTGTACAACCCCCAACATGTGCATGTTTTACAGATCTCGCAGGCAGATAACACACACTTTTCTGTCACTAAAAATATTGTAGATAGGATATCTCTGCTTTTAAGATGATACAAAGTTTTAGACTCCATGTACTTTTTTTTCAGTATTCCTTGCAGTGCATTATTACCAGCAATGTTGTAGAACTGTGTTTCCTGAATAATAAAGCATTTTCTGGTCAAGCATTGTTAAAGCACCTCTTACTTTACTTAAGTATTACTTACAAGGCAAGCTGTGAAACCATAGAATTTGTGAGTTAGGTTTTCATTGCCATCTTCTGCATTCCTAAGTGTCCTAACCAAGGAACAGCCTGCTCATACTTGCCCATTAATATTCTGTATACTGAACATTTGAAAAACTGTTAGAGTGTACCTTGCCTAAAAACAGCACAGAAAGCAATTAAATATGAAATTTGACATACTTCCTGCTATTTCCATGAGTTAGGCTATTCTGCTATACTATTTCCCCATATTGGCTTTTAATAACAGTAGTTAAAATGGTGAATTTTCTCTTTCCTTTTCCCCCAGCAGCTAATCAAAACCCACTTCCCAGCTAGAGAGAATGCAGCATTTGCACAGTTAAACTGCAGCTGTTCCTCATATGAGTGAGCTCCAGAGATGTTATGAGGGATTCAAACCCTGGGAGGAGTCAGACACAGAAGGAGAAAGCTCTGTCTCAAGTTATTTCCTGCCTTCCTTGTTATTAGAAAATCCTATAAAAACTGGAAGAAACTTTTCATTAAAGTTTCTTTAGGTTGGTTTTTATCTGCTCTCTCACAGTTATTTTTTATTTTTTTAATTCAAGAATTTTAAATACATGCTATTTTTTGTGATTTTAAAAAAGAGAACAGAAAATGATACACAAGTATGTTAACACATAATCTTATTTGCCATATAAATGATATGTACTTTATAAAATAAGAGACTTTTCAAGCAATACACAGCCATTGCCAGCTGCCTACAACAGAACAAGTACTAGGAACAAACAAATTAGATGGCTTCTCCCTATTTCCATTGGCTTTACTGTTTCTAACTGCAGTTTTCTAAGAGAAAAAGTCTGATACTATCACAGTACCCATCTGTGAGTCTCTCCTCAATTTTGAATCCATTGCCAATTCCAAATAAATTTAACAGAAAGTGAGAGGCTTGAAAGCTAAGTTCCCCTAGGTTGAAGTGAAGACTCCAGTGAAAGAAACTGTGAAATACATACAAAATTTGTAATGAGCTTTACCACTACTAGATCCTACTTTTCCTTTAGTTGAACACAGGAAGGAAAGCTACAAATCTCTGCTCAGAGGAGTAAAAATTAGCCAGAAGTAGAAGTGTAAAGCACAGCCCTTGTTCCCTGGGTTACGAGAAAGAAGGAAAAGGCATCTAAGCAGAGAGATGGGGTGAGAGTCATCACTCTTGGCTTATACCTCATTTGCCAGCATGGGAAGGACACAGCCCCAGGCAACATGTCCGGTTTTCATCCTATAGCTATGAGACATTGGTTGAACTGTAACTTAAAGCAATCAAGGATAGGACAGAGAGATCACCCCATTAAGAGAACATCGCTTATAGTGGTTCACTTTGTGAAGTTTTACTGTAAAATAAGTGTCATCATAGAAACTAACAGCGGAAAAAGCCTTTTTTCCACCTCCTTCCTCTCCCATCCCAGCCAGTAGAGTTCTTTAATGAACACTTAGCACTGCTTTGCCTGTGCGCTTATAAGAGGACCAAAGAACTGAACTCCCAGCATTCCCCTTATTATGCTCATGGCCGATAACACCATCCACCCCCGCCATCGCAAATTTTACTCTGTTTCGTTTGTCTTTCATTTAAGTATGCCAAATGCCTCATTTCCCATAATTTCAATAGAGCCCAAGGAATTAATTTGAGGGAAATAAGGGGGAATAAGTGTTAGTGATTTCAGAATCAGCTCTTTTTCTTTTTGTTCTTTTTTCCTTCATTTCTTTTTTTCATATACAGCGTTGGTTACACATGGGAAGGTTTACAGGTGGCTGCTTCTCCCTGGAGGTCACTGATACTCAAGTATCAGCATAGCCCTCTTGAGGCCTATATTCTCTCAGCACTTGCTAACGTATCGGACATGCCTAAGGTTATGCTTCTGTTTGACACCTACAAACTTCTTGGCATTTATCTTGCATGTAAGACCTAATAACACCGGTAGAATTCTTTGACCAGTCTCAGAGTGGACCCAGATCAGATCAGTGCATTCAAGCTACCTCTAACCCTCTTCGCTCAGCAGTTAGCGAACTCATCAAGAATATGTATGTCAGGAATGAAAAAAATTTCCTCTAGCCGAAAAAAAATTAAAATTTACATATCATGATGTGAATGGCTGGAGGAGCTTGATGTTAGACTTTCCTCTGCACAGGCTATTCCACTTAGACATTCATCACCTGAGGACTAATTATACAGCTGGGAGTAAGTATGATCGTGTAGTGTTGCACTTGGCTCATTTACCAGGTGCCATGGAAATCTAGTCTAGTCCCTGCTCCAATGACCTTAATATTGCAAGGTTTGTGCATGAACAGGGCCTCTTTCCCCTTCCTGGTGACTATTCAGAAAAAAATTTAGCTGAATTTGTTAGAACTGATACACAATCACAATACCTCACTTTCTGGTTCCCAAAATGCTAAGCTTCTCATAAAAACTTGGAACAACCTCACCAGAATGATTTGAGTGTCTGTAACTTCATATTTATGGAGTATTTCAGGAAGTTAGGAGAAAGTTTCCTGAAATGAGGAGGCTGGACAAAAGGAGGGGGGAGGGGACATTTCTGCATCTAATCATTAATTAGGAAAGCATATTCTCTTCTCAGTGGTCTACATGCTTACACAAATGGAAATAACCTCAGTAAGTCAAGTAGTCCACTTCCAGCTATGAGTGGAGATCAAATTTTTGATCCTTGGAAGAAAGGATTTAGGCACCTAATTTGGGATGAGGGTTTATGGCCGGACTTAGCTGCTTATATTGTACTCCCTGTAAGTGAGAGGCCAGAGGACTGGACTGAGATGACGGTGGAGAGCAAGCAAGGATGAATTCTTGCAATGGCTGAACATGTTCCACGTTAGCCTTTCCAACAACATCTCTCCAAAATCAATTAGGCTTCTGTACTCTCATTTTTGGTCTTAAAAAATTTCCCCATCCATATATAGAAATCACTGAAGCTGTGTATTACTCACCGTAAATGTAATTTACCTAAAATTAAATGTTATTGCACTGCAATGCCTAAATCCTCTTCAGAGTCTAGTCCTATCTCTTTAAAACTTCTGCTACCAAGTAGTAAAGAAATTTAGCACAAAACTGCACCTCTCATAAAGCAGACTGGTTCTAACTGGATTTTTCTGCCTTATGCCAATATGAAAAGCCCACAGGGAGAAGTTTTTTGTCAGCTATTTCAGAGGTCTGAACAAAGAGTAGCACATAATAGCAAAAAGGGAAAAAAAAAAGAAAAAAAAAAGAAAAAAAAAAAGAAAGAAAGAAAAACCAAGCCAAAATAACTATGTAATTTAGATACTCCTTAAGACAGGGAGTGACGAAGTGGAAGAAAATTGATATTCTGAGGGAAGGGAATAATACATGATGGGAGCAAAGGGCCAAGGGAGGGTCTCTTTGGAAGGACAAAAGGTTGCAGGATACAAAGTTGCAGGGCACCGGAGTGCTGGGCAATCACCATTGTTCCTGCCAACAGGAGAAAGCATCGTTGGAAGAGAAAAATAAAATGGGAGCAATGAGAGAGAGTAGGATTGAAAGTGTTCCAGGAGCACTGAATTTTCAATCCATTTTCACGAAGTTGTCTGCTGCCACACTCCCCCAGAGAGAGTTTGCACCTCGGGGACTCCTCTGAGCATATGCCAGCACATGCGGGACAGACCCTTCAACACAGTAGATTTGCTTCCCCAGCCAGCAACACAGCTGTTTGCTGGTTAACAGCTGTCTGTGCAACAATATTGTTATTATTAATAAATTACAAATTCAGTAGGTGACTTCCACACAGAGCACAATAGTCTATGAAAACGCTGAATAGTCCCAGATCCAGGACAGACAGAAGTTTGGAGCCTCACCAAATGCACATTGACAGCAAGCTGTTGCCAATCATTTTCTGAGTACAGATTCGTATCTAACGACATACTCTGGTTTTGCCCAGGCCAAGTTTCTCCAGTTTGCTCAGAAGTAAAGGACAGCTTTATTAAAAAAGCAAGATGTTTAATAATCACTGCTTATTTGTTTCCTATAAAGCCTGCTATCAAACCAATCTTATTTCATTTAGGACAGTTTGACAAATCCATACTGAAAATAAGTATCCCTTCCCTCCTTCTTTCAGATAAGCACCGTGTTTACTTATTTCAGGCAGCTTGGATCAGACACGTCCATAGTACTCAGAAAGATTTGCACTACTGACCTGTGCTGAAAACACTCTGGTTTAGGTTCTGGTGGGGCTGTTTTGTGACGAGTGCCTTACACCCACCTTCATCTTGACAACGACTCAACTGTGTGATGCAAAGGAGGCTGTTGGGAACAGGAATCTCCTTTGCACTTGAGATAAATTTTTAACGCAGCCTAATGAATAAAATTGATGACAAATTTCCCAGATAATTATAACCCAGAAAACTACAGTGCAGAAGTGCAGGAAGATTTGAACTGGGTAAAACTCAGGTTCACTTCCAGCAATAGCAAAAGAAAAGCAACCCCCCCACCCCACCCCCAATTTTCTAAATCTTCCTTCGTCTCTGGAGAAGCTGATCTGCACCAGATGAAAAGGGGAAATGGTCTTACAAGGTTGCTGCCATTGAAGGGGCTCTGCCAGGGACACGTGAGGCATCCCCACTCTCAGGTAATGGCTACGCAGAACTCTTGGGAGTTATTCAGCCCTTCAGACAGGCATAAACCCAAATGAGTAGCTGGAGACCTCAGGCAGGTTATGGCCCTTGTCAATATTGTGCAGGTATCTCTAATGAAAGAATACATATCCATCTTACAGGAATTAAAAGTTCCCAGTGAAAAATAAAACCAGTATTGCTTGCATTGAGTGAGGTGGAGGAAGAAATATGTCAGCAACCAGTTGGCTGATTTCTAAAATGCTTTGGGACCATTCAGTCAATTTTCAATTTTAAAAGTGTTTAAATGCAACTGGATGCTTTCCTCAAGTATCTGCTCTCCATGTCCCCTTATAGCATTCTCCACATGTGAATACACCTGTAGGTCAAAAATAAATGTGTGTTTTGGAAGACACTTCAAAGTTTAAAGGTCAAGCTACATACCAGCAAACCCATCCATTCCTTCCATTAGGTGTTACCACCCTTGGGATTCCCACCTTGCTTTTTTTTGTCTGGTAGGGTTAAAAACCCCATGTGATTAGCCCTTTGCATACAATGTAGGGCATAAGAGGCTGTAAATTACCTTAGGAATTTTTCTCCTGGGACAAGCAGAGCCTATAGAAGATGAGACATTTTTCTGCTTTAGCCCCTGGACAGAGAGGAGGAGTCAAGAAGGTTTTGCCATGTATCACCATTTTGCACTTCCTTGCAGCTGCAGTGCAGAGCAACTCGCTCTCCCTAGAGCAGCATGAGCTTCTGCTGCATCCCCTGGGAGAAAAAGTGTTATACTTAGCAAAACATGGTCCAGATCAGGGAAGGCAGAGACACCGCAACTTCTGACTTAATTCGCGATGAGTTACTACTTTGGTTTACGAAACAGTTTTTTTGGCAGGAGCTTTGTAAGACAACAGGTGGGAGGATGTATGGGGCCAAGCGTGATCATTAGAAACCTCTCTCATAAAAGGAAAAAAAAAAAAAGGAGAAAAAAAAAAAAAGGAAGAAGAAAATTAACAGGAAATAGAAAAATTCCTCTTCTTGAGGTACTTTAATTTGGTCCTTCTGAAAAACAAGGAGGAAAAAAGAGAAAAAGAAAGAGCCTAGAGCAAATAACCTACCATATACTTAAAGTGACAGTAAATAACTTCCATACGGATATAATGTTACATAATTGCTAGGGCAACAATTAATGGTTCTTTATGCAATACTTCAAAACACTTTTTTAATTAAAAGCATCTCTTTGTGCAAGTTATTCTGCTTTTCCCTTTCAAATCACTTGGCTTCTCTGCCACCTCTAGTGAGAGCCATAAATACAATTTGTTTTCATCCGGCAACAAAGAGGAGCTGCAAAAAAGAAAACCTTGCTTCTGTGAGAAGATGGGAAGGTTGCTCCTGGATAAGCGTTAACACAGAGAAGTGATCCAAATGCTTAAAAAAACAAAATACAGCAAAGATTACCAGTGATTGCAATGGGGTTCAGCCCAGCAGCATCCTAATGCTTTCAACCTCTGCTCACCCAGGGCTTGGCACTCCTCCCCAAACCCCACCAAAGGCTTCATTCATGTGTGCTGAAGGTGTGAGCTCCCCAAAATGTTCTTCCACTGCTCTCTCCCATGCCCCTTCATAGGACACAAACCCATCTTCAGGAGCTGTAACAGTTTGGCTTGGAATGAGAGATTCACCAGCACCAGGTATGAAGCCTTCCAAGACCTAAACTCCCACTGATGTGGGGAGAGCTGTGTCCTAGGAAACATGTGGTTAGGGAGAACCTGAAGCACATATGCTATCCCGTGCCATTTGGATTATGTTTTGCCCTGCCCGTGAATGCTATATTCACAGTGGAATAGGCATGAAGTGCAACTGCTTTTGGCTGGTCAGGACAGTGTCCTGAAAGGAGGCAGGAGGTTTAAGCATGAGATGGCACAGTGTACAAGTCATGGTCGCCACTCTGCAGTCCTCCCATTTGGATAGGGAGGAATCCCCAGTTTGGGACTCCAAAAATCGCAGTTGCATAAGGAAGAAGATTTCACTGCACCAGCACATCCCAGGTGATCCGAACATTGCAGCACTGGGACAGGTCGCAGAGGGAGCTGCAGACAGCTGCTTACCTACGTATCCGTGGCCTCAAGTCTGAAGTGCCAAAATCTTCCTACTTTAGAAGATCTTCTGCCGCTTTCCAAGATGTACAGAAAGCCAAAGGTTATACTCCCCATTGATAAAAGGCCTCAAAAAACTGTAAAATTGTCTTAGCTCATTCTTACATTGTTTTTTCTTGCTTATGCCATGGAGTCATTGCAGTGGTAAAGAGAGCGAGCAGGGTGAGCTGCCAGACCACCGCAGGCACCAGCTCACTGCCCGTGGCTGTGTCCGGGACCATATGAGAACATCTGGAACAGCCTGCCAGCTGCTCTGAATTGCACTTGGGCACAAATATCACTAGAAAAGCCAGTCATAGTCTCCTTTGCTGACCCTGGAGAGGTGCTAAAGATGGCAAAGAATATGGCTTTTAATTTTCAACATAACTTAATAATTTGTAAGATACGCACAAGTACACAGTCAAGGTGATACTGGATTGAAATACAATGCTAAGACATGTCAGCTGTTTTTCTGGTCTGTGATTTACAGGCCAGGACAGCTTTCATTTAAATTACATTTTAATCACTTTGGCTTTGATGACATTTTGTCCCAAAGACAAATTTTTCTCTAGGGTGAAAAAATACTACTTTTTTTCAATTGTGGTGAGAGTATTTCTGGTACTATCCCATGGACTGTAGTGTCTTTGAAAGTACTGAAAATACAAAGATATCATATTAAAAAGAGAGTGGAAAGATGCATGTCTACAAGGTTAGGGTAATCAAAGCAAGAATTGTTAAGCATGCCAGGTGTTAAGTCAGATCTGTGTATTCAGAGCTTTGGGAGAGAGGAGTAGGGAGTTAAGCACTATCTATATAAATGCAATCCCTTATGTGGATATATTCCAGGTTTATATATTTTTGGAAGAAGAAAGAATAGAATTGAGATTAAAGAGTGTCTGCAGAAGAATCACACTGGAACTCAGCAGCTTCCTTACAGATTTTGGATCCCAAATACAAACTTGTGTCAAGTGAAATGTTTGGCTGAGGTGTTGGTTGGACAGGATCTGAAGAATCACACACTGTGATGTATGAACAAAGAAACAGATTACAGACTCACAACGCTAATTGCCAAGGCCTCCGGTTACTATTCTCCATGTTTTGATGTATACCGTAGATTTATAATGGCCAAGGGCCTGATTCTCATTTACATCACCCAACAGTATAACATGAAATGACAGCAGAATAAAGGGACATGAATGCAAGTGAGAATCTGGCCAAATACCTATATCTTTTGAAGTTTTGGCTGGCACCCAGAAATAATCTGGAGACTGAATCTTCCTGGTTATTATCCAGTTGCTGTAATCCAGATGTGCTCAAACGAGGGCACAAGCATCCAGCTGGGGGAAGGACAGCCTATAAAGGGGTGTTGAGCCTGGCAGAAACTCATTGGTGAAGCCGGTGACCAGAGGTGGGGCTCAGGACCAGGTGTGGGGGTGATCAGAAACGGCGTGGTGCTGTAATCCTTGGAATGATCTTCATCTCCCTCACAAGAAATCAGAGGTGATCTGAAAAAACAATTTAATGTCCACATTTCTCCTCAGATGGTTAGTCCTCAGAAAGTACTGGAATCAAGCTGTATCACACAACAAATTTATTATGAAATACTTTTATAAAAGCCAGTCTATACGGTACAGCAAAGCTTTACCCACATTTGTGAAATGTTTCCAAACCAAATTGCTGCATGCTATCTTATGCAACAGCCTTTACAATAATTGCTTGTTCAAAAGCAAGCAGTTTTGTTTTTTTTTTCCCCCATTTCTCCTTATGGATATAAAAATTGAATCTTCCAATCTCAAACATTAACTGCACATACATAGCACTGCCTGCTTCACTCGGGAAAGCAGAATATTTCCTTCAAGCTAAAATTTGTATGAACTAAAACCAACTCCAGGCTCATAGCTCTAATTGATAAGGCTCACTTTAACCCTCTGTACAACCAGACAAATATTGAAGATTTATATGCTCTATCTGACTTGTATTTTAGATCTGAAGAAGGGCCCGCATGTACAAAAGCTTATCCATTTTTCCAGCTATATCCAATGCTATGATGTAAGACACTAGCGCTTTGTACAAATCTTCCTTTGAATCCGTAGGCCACCACAGCAAAGCAAGATGCTTGTCAGTGTTCTTAAATAATCTCTGTTTTTCCAGGAAGGAGTGCTCTAACTCTTTCAAAGTTGTGTGACCTGCTAGGCTAGCTCCATCACTTCAACTCAGCTTTTTCCTGTTATGTTTGAGGACCACTTTCTGCTGCCTTCATCACATTCAGAGAGACTACGAGATGACAGAGTTCTCTTTCCACAGGTAATGTCACAGGACAGAGACGGAAGGCGACCTGTCAAGGGGTGGACCATGCCTGGCTGTCCCGGCTTGTCTGGGTCAGAGTCCCAGCCCCCTTTGGTACACTGTACACAAGACCAATAGCACCAAACACCAGCCTATGCATGTACACCTAAACTCACTGCAAATTAATTTCTCACTTAAGTTACCAACACGTAAGAAAAGCAATGGTCATAACTATATTTCAGGGAATTGAGTCTGGCTAATGAAGCATTTGTTTGTTCTCCTGATGAGCATTCCTGTGAGTGTTTACTTCTGTCATCATTTGCCATGGTGACACATGCTACGCTGTGAAGCACTTCACCCTAAGGACTGTTTCCAATTTGCCTATTTGCTTATTTCCCAATTTTGTGCCCAGATAGTCTTACTAATGACTAATTAATCTCAGGAGTCATTGCAGGGGACCAAGTATATACAGTCTATGGACTAAATCAACCTTAGTCCACCGAAAAGACGTGTCAGGACCTTGATGCAATGTTAGTGATCATAAAATCCTTTAATCCCATGTTGAAGGAGAGCATATGGTGACCACAATGCTTAAGTTTTCTTTGAATTAAAGGAAAAAAATAACACATGTGTTCATGGGTGACTGTAAGAGATTGATGGGAATTCCCAGCACTAGCTGTGCTAACTCCCAATGTTCTGAAAAACTAAGCCATAGCTTTTGAGCAGCAAAGCACAGACCTTATCTCTTAAAGCAGTGGGTTTCAGAGTTACTTTTCATGGACCACACTGAACAAACACTGTCTTGAAAGAAGTACTGCCTTACTTTTAGGAAGCTAGCCTGACACTCAGTAGACCTAATGTAATGGAAGATCTGGGAAAGCCTCCTCTTCTAGTCAAACAAGAACAATGAGTAACTTGGTTGGGATTTTGTGATTGCTATTAGAGCATGACATGTAATATCAAATGCTTTCCCATACCCTACAATTGTAGTGTGCCTACAATTTCTGCAAGTGTGCTGTAGCACAATTGGTGTACTGCATGGTATACTAAAGGCCACATAACACCAGCTCCAAAGGAGAAAAACTACACTACGTTCTTGTTGTGTTTGTACTAGCAAAAATCTAGAAGGCGAAAGCAGATGGCAGTTGTATTGACAGTTCGACAATTTCTTCCACAATGCTAACTAAGAAAACATGAATAAGATAAATATGAATAGATTATATTTTCAAAAACTACTCCTTAATTTACATAAGAAATTTTTTTCTTCAGATAGAAACAGACTAAATATATGAAACATGGAATATATGAAACAGGACTTCTTTTTTGAAAATTCTGAGGGTCTGAATGAAAACCCTTTTTAGTCAGTGGCAATCTCCTCACTGACTGATGTGTTTACTCTAACAGATTTTATTTTGGGGGTTGTTCTAGCATGGACTCTGGTTTGTCCAACTGTAACTTTTTATAGATTATAAACTGATTGTGAATATCAGCGGGATGGTGGAGAAGTGAGTGTATATTCATAGTTTACTTATCATGAGTTAAGGGACCATTTGCAAAATTCAAACATTCGTAAATAACAGAGAAATCCAAATTTTTGGGTTTGGCCATGGCCAAACTCTTGTTTACAGGAGCATATCACATACAGAGAGCTGGACTCTGCTCTCATGCTCAGAGGGCTGAAAGAGCAGGACCTCTCTCTTTTGCTTTAGGATAGCGTGCATATTGCCTACAAGAGTTAAATGGGTACATATGACAAGTCTAGTAATTACTGAAGAAGACACAGAAGAACAGAAGTTCCATGTTTCTGGCAACACTTTATGTCTAATTTATCTTATAGGACACAAAAATAAGCTTACAAGGTGGCAGAACCTATATTTTGATTTTCAAGCCTTCCACTTCCATGTGGTTTCACAGACAGTTATCTTGCACTAACTACTGAAATTCCAGCCACTCCTGTGCCTGTGTAGTGCAGTTGTATATTTACTCTGCATGCACATAATTTGACAACGGTTATATCTTGATCTTAACTCAAATTAAGGTTGTCAGAAAGTCCCACCTTCTCTAGCTACTGGAATGCCTCTCCAGCCTTTGCACTATCTAAAAAGCTGGACATACCCTTGCATGCTGGAAGCAAAGAAACTAACGAAAAGTTGCCTAACATAGCTTTACATTCATTCAGCATTCTCCTAAGAAAATCAGCAGACTGAAAACTCTGCATCATAATTAACATAGGATCATAGGGGATGGAAATCTTCTAGTAGCCATCTGCCCCAAGGGAGAGCCAACTGTATTTATGGTAGTTACACTGTCATCTCACCAGTTATCAAAACCTCTAATGATGAAGACTCAACATCCTTCCTAGACAAGCCTCTACTCTTAGAGTTTTCTTACCATTAGAAAATGTCTCCTGAGATGTAACCAGAACCTTCAGTACTGTATTTTAAGCCTTTTGTATCTTGTTGCATCCTGCACAGTCACAAAGAATAAGTAAGTCCCTTTCTCTTGAAAAGAAGCTTTTAAGACTATACTTCCTTGTCCCTCCTACCCCCAAGCTTCTCTTCTTCAGCTTGATAACCTTAGTTCTGTTTATCCTTTCTCATGGGTTATGCTATCTGGTTCTTTGATCATTGTTGGTGTTTTCCTCCAGCTGGCCTGCATCATTCTGGAAATATGGTGCCACAACTAGGGACAACAATATTTCATCATCGTGAAGTGAAATGGGAAAATCAGTTCATCATTTTACTTCTATCTCTATATTTCAGCCACTTTTTTTGGCAACAGCTTCAAATGCTCAGCTTGTGATGCACATAAAAAATGCAGATCCTTCCCCAAATTATTACTTTGTCATTGTTAACTTTCCTCTGCTTGTATAGATGAATGGTCCTGCCAAAGAGAAGTATGTTGTTATCCTTCCTTTGACTTTTGTCCTATCATTTTCCTGATTATTTCTGCAGCTTATCAAGATTTTGAATTTCAACCCTGTCCTCCAGTGTACCTGTTGTTCCTCCCTAACGTCATATCATCTGCAAATTAATAAGCACACTCGATATTTAATCACAGAGATAGGAATGAAAAATGCTGAACAGAATCACAGCTAGGGGGAAAACCTGCTGAATATTCAATATAACCGTCTTTTTTTAACTGTCAACCATTGATGATAGCTCTTTGAGGACATTTTTCAAACAGTTCTTTATATCTCATGCAAGTACCATAAAAATCACGTTCTCCTAGCTACTAATGAGAGTGGCATTAGAAACAGTCAAAACTCTTACTGCTTTTACGACACTTACCAGTTTTCCCCTGTTCACAAAGTCTGTTTCACATCACACAAAAATGTGACTGTTCTGATATGAAACCTTATTGACAAAGATATGCTGGCTAATAGTCATCTCTGTCAGTTTTCCAGCTTTTTCAAGGATTCTCAGCTTGTTTGAATATTTATGAAATTCTTTCTCCAAGAAATGAAGTTAGACTGATAGGTTCCCTCTTGCTTTTTCTTCTTGTTTTTAAGTTCCTTTTAAAAAAAGTTGATGTTTTTTCCCAGCCTTCTGGTTCCTTCCCCAGGTATCACAAGTTCTTAAAGGTGGCCAGCAATGGTGCAGAGACTGCTTCAGACTATTTTTTGAGTATGCTGTGCAGCAAGAGCAAAATTCAGCCTGGAGGCTTGTACTAAGACTGTCTGAGACTCCACATACTCATTACAAAATGAACAGAAGCCCTCTGATCACTACATCTGTGCAACTTGGGCTGCTTTCTGACTCCTTTCTATTCTGACCATTCTTCCCTCCATCTCTGAACTAGGGTGGAAAGCAGCCCGGGTAGTTACAACCTGTGTCTATGAGTTTCTTTGAAAATGTCACAGCAAGAGATCTCTGCCCTCATGGCATAGCTCAGAAGCCAGGACGTTCCTCCTTCAAGTCATTTCCCTCCTTTGCCTAAAAACAGGTGAGCCAGTGTCCCCCAGTCTGCTGCAGTGCCCCAACCATTGGACTCAAACTCTTCTGGGGCAGGTCTGGCAGGTGTGAGTCTTCCATGGGAATCTCTCAACTTCATATAAAAAAAAATTAATTTACCTAGCCAGAAAGAAAACAAAGAATAATTTAGTCTATGCTAGTGATGTGGGACATTCCTCCCCTAAAAATGGGGAAATTCCTGCTTTAAGGCCTGCTCTGTTTCTTAATTTAAAGGTTACTTCATGTAAAATATGCAAGTAGCCTTCAAATGTGGTAAGACTCTGGGAATATTTGTCTCATACCCAGCACAGTTGTGCATCAAAGTGCAGCAGACTGGGTGGATAACCCTCTCCCTCTCCAGCTCAGCCTTGCCAGGAGGAGGGAAACTGCAGTCGGTGTGTCCTCGCTGAAGGAAGGACTGAAAAAAGGTCTCCCACATCATGGCTGAACATCCCAACCATTGAATGTCAGCACACTACCACCACACTTTTTTTTTTTTTTATCTTTTGTTAAAAGTGAGGCCTCTCCATATCTCCATACAAAGTTTAGAAAGAAAAGCCGTGGGCTGGGGTGTACTCAAAGTGCTCTAAATGCAGCAAGAAGGAGGAGCTGAATCCTTGCCTTTGTCCTCTTTCCATAGCCAGCAGGTCTTTCCACTGGCTGCACCATGTTTTGTGGGTCAGGCTCTGAGCTCCCCCATGCATACCCCTGTACTGCTCAGACACAGTTCGATTTTCTCATTGCAACTGGATGGCTAAAAAATAGTGTAATTGGACTTGGAGCATAAGTATGTTCACAACACAGCAACCAAAAACATTTTCAGCCTGGAAGCCAGCCTTTCACATTCTCCTTTTCGTTTCTGACTTCTCTGGTTCCCTCTGTTTGTGTCTGGAAATAAGACTTTACTTATGCTTAATCTGGCTCCTGGTTCTGCTGCAGCTTCCATTTCATTTTCTCCACAACAGAAATTAAAAGTCATGTTTAGAATTAGCAGACCTCCCAACCTTATCTTTGACTCACACCCCTGATACAGAAGGTTTTTTTCCGTAGCAGACTTGCCCCCCCTCCCACTGCTCTCCTATCATTCCCGATGGATTTGCTCTTTTCTTGCTCCTTATGAACGTCACATCATCCCTGTGCTCATTTCCTTCGTCTGGCGACAGGGACCAAGGCTGGCTCAGGTGCAGCTCTCTTGCAGGGCTTGCCCATCCTCCTCCTCCCGCCTGATTCATTCAGATGTCACAATCCAATGTTTATGAAACCCTCGTTTTGCAATCGCCATGGCAGCGAGTCAAACGTCACTGATGCTACATCATCGAGTGAATCAGGCAGGAGAAGGATATAAAAAGGGAGAGCTACTATTTATACACGGACACTACAGTAATCAGCAAAGATGAGAACACTTGTGGAAGGCAGTCACCAGATGTTGTATCCATCACCTTGGGGTATTCCCTGGTGGGTATCAGGAGAAGCAGGAGCGCTCCCCTCCTGCTCATCACACTCCCTATGAAGCATTTGTTTAGGGACTTTACATGTTCCTGGGAGGGATGCCTCACACGCTGGGAGAACAACGAAAAAGCAGCTGACTTGAATAACCGTGAAAGCTGCTGAGAGTGGCTGTGAGCTGGGACTGCCTCGGCCGGAGGCAGGTTGTGGGAGTGCGAGGGAAGTGTCCTGCTGAACTCACGGCTGTCTTATTTCATGATATCTGGCTCCGAGCGGTTTGTTTCAATTTGGAGCACTCCCTGATCGTGATGGAGTTTTCTCTCTTGTGTCATCATCTTTAATGGTTAAAACATGTAAGTCTGAGGAGAAAGAGGGAAGCAAAGTTTCCTTTCAAAATCTGCTCTTCTCACTTAAACTGGTGTCATTTTGGAGCAACTCCACCTGACTCCACAAAATTATTACTGATTTATACCAGGACAAGTCAGAACCAGGCCAACTGCCAACCAAAAGTGCTGTTTCAAACCTTTTCTGAAGGTTCCCATTCCTCCTACAGATTTCACCTCTCACCTGTGAGACACGACACATTTATCTCAGTGTTTATATGACACGGTGCCAGAGTGGCCTGGAAGTGACAGCCCAGAGGTCCATCCCAGTCCCGGGTCTCTGTGCTTGTCAGCAGGAATACCGTCAAAAGAAAGGAGAAGAGTAAGGAGAAGAAACAACAGTCACCTCGTACATAGCCAGTCTCATGGGCTTCTCTTGGAAATATCTTCAAGTGCAGAGCAGTCTCCCCTCCAAAGCAATTGCAGTTTGACAGGGCTGATAAGTCAGGCTGCTATTAGTTAAAAATAGCAATTAAAATAGATAAAAGTTTTGAGTTTGGGTTTTTTTTCTTTTTTTCAATTCAGATAGAAGGAGATCAAGACTGTCTTTTTAATGGTGCTTCCTGATGCAGGCACTAGGAGAACCTGTTGGAAATTAAAAGGTGACTTGGCAATAGCCCAAATCAGAAAAGATTATGTGGTATGACTATTCTCTGATTGTAAAAAAATACGTATGAACACATACAAACCGAAGAGTTTCCAGCTTGAAAAGAAATAAAATTTTGACTCTGACATGTGCCAGTGAGCATAGGAGTGGCCCGTTCTGAATTCAGATCTTGTATTTATTAAAACAAAATCTTCTTGGACAAATAATAGAACGTTCATGTGTTTAGGCAAACAACTTCTGTCCTGAATTCCAGGCAGAAGAGCTCATTCAGATGCAGCTCAAGCTGGCATTGACTTGAATGGAGTTTTAATTGTTTACAATAGGACTATAATCCCTGTCTGCCCCAAATTATATTGAATTATTTTAGGAAGAAATAAGTCAATTGGAATAAAACATCCTTCAGCATCAAAGATAATAGAATCAAACCTGCTATCTTTAACATCATTGGTTCCCCCCTTGCATTCTTCCAGTCCCAACTATAATAAACAAATATTCTATGTTGTTCATCCCAGAGTGATACAGCAGGATGGAGGCCAAATGCATGGAAATCTGCCAGCAAGCAATTAAGTGTTTATGTTCTGGAGGAGATGTTAATGTGCCATAGATAGTTACAATTTCCCAGCTATACCTCCCGCTGTGAGGAGCAGAAACAAAACCACGCTAGATAACTTTGAAGGTGCAGCGCTTAAAAAGCCACTGGGCATTGACCCAACCATCTCTGGCACCTCTGCAGACCGCTGACAATGTGGAGGCATTCCCCGCCTGTGCTCCTCATGCATCCCAGGCTATGCCAGAAACACTCCACAGAGAGGGTGGAGGCTGCAGCTGATCTTAAGGAGCAACACAGGTAGGTACCTGCCCATACACAGTGTCTGCAACTTCAACTTCACAGCTACATGGTGGAGCTATGAAGGTTCCTGTCAAGGTGTGCTCTGCCAGAGGGCAACAAGTGCATGAAAGCAGACTTGTTGCTGCTCTTAATCTTAGTATCTGTCTTGTGTAAGGTAGTTTGATGCTTCTCTGAGCAGGTTTATCTACATGGTAGTTTACTCTGCCTTTGCACCCAGATGGGTAAGTGTGAGCTCTGAAGCTGCAGCCATGGGGCACAGCAGTGAGCCAGGTCAGGTAGCCCTACTGGCACTGCTCTAGTGCTGTTACTAAAGCTGCTACAGCGTGGCAGAACCCGTGAACTCTTACCTGCACTATTGGACCTTTGTGGCAATGCTTTTTTAATTCTTCAGCTTTTTTTTTCACTATCACAGGACACCCTTGCCAAAGCAAGCGGACAGACAGCCAGGTAGAATGCTACCTGAAACCATCTGGATATGGTTGAACACCTTGCTTCAGTGAGTCCTTTTACCCAAGCGCATCAGTTGAGTCTCTGACCCCAAAGTGCATCACACAGATCTCTGACCCAAAAAGGGACATTAGAGGAATTTACATCCCCCCTCCTAACACTGTGGCTTGTGAGCATGTTTCCATATATACACGAGAGCTTTCCTGTTTGCTGCGCAGCATTAGGAATGTGTCTGGTAGAGACATCCTTCCTGGGAACACTTCAGTGAAGGACATCCTACTTGACCGATGAGACGAAGAGGGTTGTAAACACTGGCAGAGGGAGAGATCTTGAACAAGGACCTTGAAAGGTCAGTTCCAGAGAAGGAAGTGAAGGAACCCTTGAGCACTCAGAAGATAAGGGACTTCAGAGCACTCCCAAAAAGTGAAAAGTGCACTCCAAAAAAAGCAAGTGGATATGGATATTTAGATACGCACAGTGCTTACTTAATGCTTATCTTTTATTAACAAGGAAATTCCTACCGATATCAAACAACTTGAGACGACAAATTTTATCAGTGAAATTAAAATCTATATTTAAAATACTTGCATGAGGTTTTCAACTTTGTACAATAAAACATTTAATATTTCAGTAGGAAGTGAGGGCCCCTCAGAATTTGACAACAAAATGTAAATGTTTTTCTCAACTTCTGTGACTTGGTCACATCTGCAGAGTATCTTCAGCAGCATCTCTGTCTTCCTATAAATCAGCTTGCTCCTCAAATAGAAGAAACAATCTGTCTTTTAGATCTCTTAAGCAGATAACCAGGAGGATTTTTCTCAGATGTGTAAGGCTATATTACCTGGATGTTGCCACCAGTATTGATCTTTTCAACTTTTCAGGATTTTCTCTCCAGCAAATTCTGTTATTTTTACATGTGACTGTTCAGTTCCATCAGTTGAATCATCACCACTTGCTCTGATGCTGGCTTCCCACTTTTCAGCAGCCAGACGGAGGGTGTCCTCTGGTAACTAATGTTCTTCACTATGTGTTTGTACTGCAGCAGATCTGAAGCTAGAATCACACACTGAATCCACAATCCCCATCTATTATACACTTGCAGACTGGCACAACAATTTCAGTACTTTTGCCATCCATTCTTACATACGGTTTGAAGGACATTTCCTTTTGTAATTGCTTATGCGTTCAGAAAATGATCAACAATGCCTTATCAATCTCTTTGCCAAGTAATATTTGATCTCATCTTTCAAAGTCAGTGTATTTTTCTAAATGTGGGTTATTTTGCTTTGACATTCCCTCTGCTTGCAGACACGTACAATTGTAAGGTCATTCTGCAGCTTTTTACACTTAGCTTTAGGTTCAACTGTCCTAACCCACTTCCTAAAACTTTTGTGTAATCATAAAACTGAAAATTAATGGAAAGAGCTGCCACACTGCTTGAGACAAGCAGGACTTGTCATTCAGAGAAAATGAGCACAACTGAGATGTAGAAGTAGCCTAAAAATCAGACCTTCAACTCAAATTGCTGCATAATAGCTATTATTTAATTCTATTATTCTATACCTGATGTTTCATCATTTGCTTATTTTATATAATTGTTTTTCCTTTCTTGTTCGGTTAATTATTTTGACTGCTTTTTGTTCTACTAATTGATGAACAGGTGTTATGTTATTATGAATGTAATTTTCTATTAATTATTTCATTGTAACTGTTCTTCAGGACTAATAGTGTAAACAAAAAATAGTAATGAATTTTACATTCAAGAAGGTAAAATAAAAATTATATATTTTCCTCATATGTAACAGATCATAACTTTACCCATATAGCCTAACGTTTCAGTCACATGATGTTTATGCACATGGAGCATTATATTATCCTGAGAATATTTTCATATAAACACATTTTGGTGGATATCCAATGCCAAATTACATGCAGGTAAGTACAGTATGTTAAATTTTGGCCCGTTATTTTGGTGACCATCTTGGGCCAGAATTTCTCCTACTGAGAAGCTCAGAAAAGCAACTGCTGTAACAGCACAGACCGTCCCTGCTTGTCATAAAGCATCAGAGGCTCTCTTGAAGTTTGTGTACTTACACATTTTTCTCATTCTAAGGAACAGATGACATGAGCTAGCTATGGGATGTCTTCTGCCCATGACCAGTGAAGCTCATCTTTGTCTCCCCAGCATTGCGTCTCCAATTTATTCCATTGATAAAGACTTTCTGAGAACTGCAGGTTGAGAGTCAATGGGAGAAGCTGGTATAATCCATTATGTTTAGCTTCTGCAAGACTAGGGACTTTTCCCAGTTTACCTGCCTTTTCTATACTGGTTCACCATGCCACTGCTCCCTCCAGAGGGACATTGCTGAAGGATCAAGAACAGGCTGAAATTTTTGTTCTGTGCAGATCTGCACACAAATGGTATCCATACAAGATCGGGAGGGAATATCCAGCACATAGTTTGCTTCACAATGAACGTGGGCTGGCATGCACTTTCCTTGAACCCCACTTGGAGAAAGGAAGAATTTCAAAGCTCAGTTAGCAACTCAGAGGAGGTGATGTAATTTGTTTTGGTGATATTTCTCAGTTACCACCTATTTAAGGCTGGCAGTTTTAAATGATTTGTAGTGAACAAATGGACTTTAATCAAACTTCCTTTTTAAAAAATAACAATCAGGTACAGCAAGTTGACAGGGAAAATATGTAAGTTGAATTGGGGAAAATACTCTGTGTATTATACTGGCTGGAATACTTACTTCATAGCAAGAGGCTATAATTTGTGCACAATTGTTCAGCACAAAGAAAAGCTGCCAGAAAAAGCATTTTTTGTCAATTGTTTTTGTCTTCTTTTTTTTTTTTTTTAAACTGATTTTCTGAAATATTAATTTAGGGGGAAAAAAAAGAAGATATAAACATATGTGCTCAAATCATTGAGTATTTACAAAACAGGCTTTAAAACAAGTTCAGAACCTACAAAGAACACAAACTGGTGGAGTCGGAACCTCAACTGTGCCTTCTTCATATCTGGGACAATTGTGACGAAGACGAGCTTGTGAGGGAGGTGTTCAGTCTTCCAAAAAACTACCTTCTGAAGTGAACCCAGTTGCTGAACCGGTTGCTAGAAAGCAGGGCGGTGGGCTGCATCTCTCTGTCCTCTCTCCAAGGAGCCGCATTGCTGGGTTCAGCTCAGAGGAAGGCTCCTCTTCCTCTCCTGCCCCCCTCTCGCTCCTAGTTGGTCCTTACCCTCATTCTTGCCTGGGGTCCCGCAGCATTGCAGAGCCCCACCACTGCCTTGTCCCCACACTGTCCCTAGCCATGCCTCCTGCTCCCTGGCTCCTCCTTGAGACAGATTTATGGCCTTTTGGCAGGACACATCTGACAACAGGAGAGGAACATTTCCTAACTGAAGAACTGGCGAGCTCCTCAGGACTTTTCAAGTCTCTGAAGAGGTAAATTCACAAGATCTCTGTGTTCTATTATTTAACACACAGTTGTGCAAAATTTAGATCCTCAGCCTCCCACTCCCCTTCCTTATCAGCTCCCCAATTCTGGAATTGCCTGAAATTTCAGATGCTTCTCCCAGAAAAATTCCCCAGATACCAAACTGTCTATTGCTGGTCACACCCAGAATTGCTTAATTCTTAACAGTGCTCAGAAGCCAGGCACTGAATTCATGGCTGAATTTTGTCAGAATTTATAGTCTAAGCTTTTCCCTCATGTCTAGCAGCACAGCACTGAGTGCACACTGCCAGACAGTGCCTCACACAAAGCAGAGAGATAAGAAGGTGCTACACCCCTTCTTCTGCTTGACCCCCACCAGTCAGGTCACTCAGCTAAGACCTGGGAAGATTTATCAGCAGGACTAAATGAACTGTAATTTCTCCTACTCTACAAAGAAATCCCTGTAGTGTTAGCACCACCCAGTACAGCATACTAGCATACTTGCTTCCATAATATGTGACGCTGTTAATAGTCGAATAGCCACCCCCATTCACGTAGTCTGCATCTGACTCAATGGTGCAATGCGAATTCTTAATCCTGTTCAACTCACGAACTTTCCAAGTAACTGCAGGGCATCAGAGCATAGGAAATACTCCCACAGCTGAGCTCAGCCTCTCCCACTGAGGCACCAGCACAGCTCCCCACTCTAGGGACCATCATGCACAAGAGCCATGAGGTTCTGAACCACTTCTCACACTCCTGTTCCTTCTCTGGCCCAATAGATATATCATGCTTTGCCATGAAATTAAATCTGTGCAGCTTTAAGCTAGGACTCTTGACTTCAGCTGGGTAGGAAGTGCCTGGGAGCTAGATTCTCCAGTGTCCATGCTCTTTCATGTATCTAGGCCTCCATTCCAGTGCATTTTTAAAAATGATGTTTTGATCTTATCATAAAATCATAGAATCATAGAATGGTTTGGGTTGGAAAGGACCTCAAAGATCATCTAGTTCCAACCCCCCTGCTATGGGCAGGGACATCCTCCACTAGACCAGGCTGCTCAAAGCCCCATCCAACCTGGTCTTAAACACTTCCAGGGATGGAGCCTCCACAACCTCTCTGGGCAACATGTTCCAGTGCCTCACCACTCTTAACAGTAAAGAATTTCTCTCCAACTTCTAATCTAAATCTACTCT
>VXBL01004986.1:8068-66311 GCA_013400195.1 Aramus guarauna
TACGTGGGTTATTTCTGAAATCCCCTTCCCCCCCCTCTTTTTTTTTTTTTCCTATTTAATTATTTCTCTTGCAAAACCCGAGGCCGCTGCCACCTAACGCAGATCCCGGCGCTGAAATCCACGTCTCCTCTGTGACTTACAACCCAAATCCCAGTCCCATGACCTTTCTCTCCCCCCCCGCCCCCCCGGGTCCCCCACCCTCGGTCATGTGGGACACGAGTAAATTTATCCACCCTGGTGGAAAGGCCTCCCTTCTGCAGTTGCTCCTGAGAAGCCCGACACGTTTCACAAGGAGGATCATTTCGTTTTCCCACTTTTTTCTCTCTTTCCTTCTTCTTTTTAATTCGGTTTTAATTTCGTTTTCTCCTCTGCCCATCAACGCTCCCATCTCCTCTCGGGCATGCTCCTACTCTGTATCTCTTACAAAAAGCCCCTGCCAAGAGGATCACTTCAGAGGGACGTTTCTGGCGGCTCTTGAGCTCAGGAGATCGTTGAAAAGGGCATTTCTGGCCTCCCGGGAGCTGCGGCGAGCTGAGTCCCGGCTGCGTCCCCGGCAGCCTCTCCTCTCCCTGGGACTCCCCTCCCGCCGCACGTCGGAGGGTCCCACACCCCCTGCGCTCTGCTCCATGGAGATGGAGTTGTGGCTGGGGTCGGGACCCCCCCTTAGTCCTGCAGGAGGGGACACCCACCCGCGGCCGCCTCTCCGTCTCTCCCGAGGCTCCGGCCGGTCCTTCCCCCGACCTTGACCGCTCTTCCCCGCCCCAGCTCCTGGGGGGGGAGACCGCATCCTCGGGTCCCCTCGGGGAACCGTGCCTGGCGAAACTGCCCACCCCGGGTGTCCTCCTCCCTCCAGCCCAAGTGCGTTTTCCAGCTGCAGCCGGTGGTGGGGAACCCGTAGCCAGGCTGCGAGGGTGTCCCCGTGTCCCCCCTTTTCCCATCTCTGCTGAGAGGTGGGTGGCATGAGGGATAGGGCGCTCCGTCCCTCCCGGGGCTGGAGAGGTTATGTGCGAGGGAGGCAGCTCCGGAGGGTCGCGCAGCCCCTCAGGGAGGCCGGGTGCCCCCCCCCCCCACCCTGCATTCCCGGCGCGCCGGGCCCCGCCGTCCCTGTCGCAGCGCAGTTCGGCCCCTTCCCCACTCGCTCCGATTGGGGGTACCCGGAGCCGTCCCCCGGTCTGGCGACGGGAGCTTGGCGGATGCTCGCCGAGGACGGCCCGGTGCGGGTGCCGGTGCCGCCAGCTCCGCCGTCGGGGCCGGCTGGAGGAAGCCGCTCCGCCGCCGCAAACCGCGTGTGAACAGACTGCGGGCGGCTCCGGTTTGGGTTGAGCCGAATCCCCCCTTTTTTTCTGGCGCTGGCAGCTGTGGGCACGCTCTGCGTTCAGCCTGGAGTGGGGATTTACCCCAACCGCAGGTATCGGGCACATTTTGGTGGAGGAAATGAAACCACGGCTCTGAGCGGAGCTGTCTGGTCTTTTTCCTCTGTCCTTGCCCGGTAAAATCCTGCCCAGGGGCTCCCGTGGAAAAAACAAACAAACAAACAAACAAACAAACAAAAAACCCAAAAAAACCCAAAAAAAACAAAACCGCGAGAAATTGATAGAAATGACTCGTTTCCCGGCCCCGCTCCGGAAAAGATCGGGAAAGATATTCGGGAAAGCGTCGCTGAAATCTGAGAGAGCCCGATTTCAGGCGCTGCTATCAGCTACCGGGGACGAAAGCGGGCAGTACATGCTCCGATATGGAAAATAGACATATTGGAGCCCCCCGCCAGATCCAGTTGATATTGTAGTCGATATTCCCAGAATTTTTCTTTTGCTATTGCTCACTATTCCTTGGTCGCGCTTTTTTATGTGCCCGGAACAGAACAGATGGGAAATATTCATGGAGAGGGAAGGGTGTCTTGTGATAATAGGAAAAACGGGTCCTTTTTTTTAAACATCTTTTCTCACCCCAAATTTCGAGGGGAAAAATAAAAAATGCGGGAAAGCAGCGTAGCAGTGCCGATGAGAAATAATAAAGGCGAATCAATCGGAAATGAACGTTTCGCCGAAAACTAAGTGGTAAAAAGTGAATTTCCAGCGCGGGGCCGGGCCGAGGGAGAGGGTCTCACCGCCCACCCCGCAGGTGTCTCGGCGGGGGCTTTATATCCCACAGGTTTGTACCATTTTCCCCGCTCCTGGCCAGCGCTCGGGGCAGGGATCGACTTTCTCTCCTTCCCGCTCCCAAATCCCGGCCGCCTGCGCCCCTTTCCCGCTGGCGGGAGCGCGCTCCGCTCCCCGCGCCTCCCCGCCTGGAAACTGACCAGAATTGGTCAATTTCACCTTCCGCGGGAGCGGGGGGTGGCTCCGCGCTGCTTCCCCCNTGGGTACTGGTGTTATTTCCCGGGCTGCCCCGACGGGAAAGGTGCGGGGTTTTGCCGGGCTGCTGCCGGATTTTAAGGCGGGAGAGACACGGGGAGGGGGGCGGCTGCCGCCTCTATTTTAATGTCATTATAGTTGCCGTGGCAACCCATTGGCTCACTCCTCCTGGAATGAACCTTGTGACAATGGTTGGTTTGAGAGAAATCGGTAAATGTGCAACCGAGGGACACAGCTACATTACCGCGAACAACAGCGAGGGTTTAACATGTGACCCTTCCAATTATACTGATGATACCTCGGTGCAGCTGCCTCCGCCGCGCTGCGAAGATGTGGCTGTTTGGGGTTTGGGGAGGGGTCTGAGAGCTGTTTGGGGGGCACAGCCTGGTGGGGACGGGACCGCAGCCCGCACGCCTCTGCCCTCCCGGTAAGCACCAAGAGGGGAAGAGCCATCTCTGCACCGGGATCACGAATGTCGTCCCAACCCCTCCAAAAAAGAAGAAAGGAAGAAAAAGCTGCTCCGGGGGAACGTGGAGGGAGCTGAACATGTGGAGGGGCTGTGGTTGCGGGGCTGGGAACCCCGGCCCGCCACCCCTGGAGCACACAGTACCGGCGGCACATCTGTGGCACGGCTGCAGGGAGGAACGAAAAAATCCGCCCCCTCCCCGAAAAAGAAAAAAAAAAAAAAAATTTGAAGCCTTAAAGTATGGTTCAGAGAATTACAAGTAATCAGAGCTGCGGGGGTCAGCAGTGCAAACTTTTTAAGACTAATGTTTATTTAGAAAAGTGAGTGGTGTCTGCGTTGCTTTTCTAGTGCCCCAGCACAAAAGTCCTAATGGCTTTTGCAGACTTTCCATCACAATCTCCTGCACAGGGCGCGGGGACCACCACCGAAAGCAACTCCGAGCCGCCCCCTTTCACAGGGAGCATTGGCACAAGGTTTTACACACNGGGCAGAGGCAGGAACCGGCGAGGCGCGGGCTGGCCGGTGTCCATCGGGGAGGCATCGGTGGCAAAACCATTCCCTTCGTCTCACCCCCTCCCCGCTGCCACCCTCCAGCTGCTCTCCCGGGAGCCCAGACAACCACAAGTCCCTATGCGTTTTTGGGGGCCTCTGCTGAGCCCACCCCAAAATTCGGAGGATTTGACTGCCCTTACAGAGAGTCAAGTCTCCATCTCGGGATGCTCCTTTTTTGTTCTCAGGACTGGAGGAATAAGCTCAGCAACCCCCAAAACCTCTCATGCCTTTTGGGGCAGTCCCCCCTTCGACTTTAAAGAAGAGGTGAATCCAGGGGAAACCCAGACTTGGATCCCGCTGGAAACCAGTGGCACCAATGCTAGGTGCCTCGTAGCGGGGCTGGGAGAACTCAGCTGGGTTTAATTCCTCCCCCCGTCACCCCACTGCCCTTGACAGGTGGCGGGAGCTGGGAGGGCTGAGCAGGGCCGTGGGCTCAGCTCCCTTCCCAGCAAAGCACAGCAATTGCTGCAAGTGGCAGCAAACCCGTCTCCTTCCCAGGGGCCCCAAGGGGAGGGCAGGTATATTGGGGCTGTTCAGGAAAATGCCTGTGCTTACCCCCTCTCCCCAATCTGTGTGACAAACATCCCTAGGAGCTTTCTGTTTACTCTCTTTCTAAACACAGACCCTTTTACTAGCCACGAGTCCAGCTGGCAGAAGGTGGTGTGCTGCTAAAATCCTCCTGTTCCTGGCAAAGGTGAGACCAGATCTAACTCGCTGCTCAATCTGTGGGGGCTCACTAGCCACCCTGGGACATCTCGGCCCCTTCCCTGTCCTCTGCAGGTCTCGGTAGGTTTGAGTGTGCTGCAGCAGAGGGATGGGGTTAGCCTGGCTGTGCCAGGTGAGCAGGTCTGTGGGGGCTGCATGTCCCCCGTGTGTCCCAGAGGGATCCCACTCAGCAGAGTATCAGCTGGAAAAGGGCTGGGTGGTGAAGCCATGGGGACTGGAGACCTGGAGAGAGCCCCATATCTAGGATGGGGGGTATGAGGCTACTGATCCCTGCTCTGTGCATTGGGTCCCCGGTATGGATGCACTGGGGAGCCCCCGGTGTGGCTGGGATAAGCTCTGGGGTCTGACACCATTGTCCCTTCTCCTGTCATTAGGGTTCACAGCTCAGCTCATCACCAGGGTGCCTGGGGAGGCTCTGCAGCAGGACAGTGCTCTCGGCAGTGGGATGCACAGGACAGAAATAGGGTGGGGGAGAGGAATGGGCTGGAAGGGGGTAAGAAGAGGCTGGATCCTGCTCCCTTTTCAGCCAAGTGACTGCCTTGTCCTGCTCCTGGAAAGGTGAGCTCGGTTTAACCCCTTCTTTGGTCTGTGTAGGGAAAAAAAACCAACCAGCTCAAACCTAAGAAGGCTGAACCAAGCAATGACAGCTGAAGGTGCCTCTGGAAACACACACACACCTGAGGGCTGACCCTGCCTTCCCCTGTCCAAGTCGGTGCAGGCACTCAGCTCCGTCAGGACCAGGTCCAGGGCTGAGGATGCAGCTGGGCTGGCGGTGCTGCAAGGTCGAGCGTGGCAGAGGGAGGACATCAGTATTTATAAACTGCTGAAATGTGCCTGACACTTGAGGGAAGATCCTCTCTGCTCTCTCAAGAGCTTTCGTTTGAAGGGCTTGACTCTGCCCTCAAAGAAGTTGATAAGACCTTCTGGCTCTCATTATCTCTGAGGGCTCTGCATCACCCTCCTGGCTGCGTGCTGAAGCACCCACATCATGTTGCTGTAATTGCTTGGGGAACAGTGTGCCCCTGGGCAGGACTTGGCATCTCTCTTTGCCTCCTGGTGCAAAGCCAGGCTGTGAGAAGAGGCTGGGTGGCACCAGTCCTCTGCTGTTCTGCATCTCTCCATCCCCCTTACAAAGCACAAATGCTGGGAATGCCGTTCAGCCTCAAATTGGGAACATTTGGGCTGAAATCTTTTGAATGCATTTGAAAAGGGAAGCAGGGAGGGAGGATGGGGAGAGGGACATGGGAAGGGAAAAGAGCTACAGCCCTGCTGGCATGTAGTTGATTTGGCTGGATCCTGTCCCTTTGTGGCTCTCATTTGTTGCTGTACCTGGAGATGCTGCAAACCATGTGCAGATAAGGTTCAGCCACACGAGAAGCACTCCCACATCAGGTATCATGACACTGCACCCACCTTGCCTTGCCCCCAACTTAAATCAAAGCTGTACTTCTCCCTGGCAGGGAAGGGGTGGGAATTTCAACCAGCTCCTCCTGCATCTGTCTCCTGCTCTCCAGGACCTTGCTGGGGCAGAGAGGTGTGCGTGACAGTGTGGGTGATGGTGGGCGATGGGTGGCCCAGGGAGGCCAGTGGAGCAAAGCCCCTCCATCCCCTGGGGGCTGGGGCCAGCCTGATGCTCCAGGGACACTTTTCATCAGCCTCCGTGATGTCAGCAGAGCACAAAGGCAGGGGAGAGGTGAACCCCTCTGTTAATACACGTGTTTTAAATAACTGTTATTTTTATTTCTTCCCTTCAGTGCGGTGGGCTTGGCACACATCTTTGTTTGCACAATTGTCCTGCCTATATATTCTGTTGCCCAAGTAAGGAGAAAGAGATCCTGCGCGTGATCTGGAGGTGTGCTTTGCTGGTTCTGATATGTAAATATTAATCAAGAAACAACACTGAAGAGACAACCCCCCCCTCCTACCCTTGAACCCCTTCAGATCCCTTTATTGTCCTGGCAGTTGTTGCACTTGGACTGGCTTTTCGCTTTCTCCTCTCAGAGCAGCTGGCTCCAGCAATGGTCCCCAGATTCCTCAGCTACGTCCTACTGAGGGAAAACATTTATTGAAGTTTTGAGATTATTGGGGAAATACATATTTCTGCTTCTTTTCCAAACTCCACTGACATCTTTTCTAAGCCAGCCACACGTGTCAGCGTGGGGGCAGGAGAGGCATCTTCCTGCTCTCCTCTTGAAGCTGCTGCCTTCCGTGTGAACTTTGGGTACCCCGAAACACTGTGGAGGGGGATTCCTACTGTAACCCTGTGCTTTGTTAGTGGGCTATAGCGGTGAGTATGCATGGAGTTTGTTTTCCTCCATAAAGCTGCGCTTCAGCTCACTCACACCTTTTGAGGAAACGGCGGGTATGGACACACACATCCAGCTCCTCAGATAACCACATTTCAGATGACCTTTGTTGAGGCAGCATCAACACTTTGGTGTTGCATGGGAGGAAGCAGAACAGTGAGGGCTATTGAGAGCAAGGAGGTCAGAGAAGGAGAAAAGGTCTGGCATAAAGCTGCCTCACCTTGTCGGCACACACGCCTGCGACTGAATTGCAGGCACGCACGTGGGGTTGAGCCATGTCCTTGACTGGAGCATCCCTCATCATTCCTCCCCCGTGATCATGTGAGCTGGCAGAACCCGCTGCCTGCTGTTGCCTGTGAGCACCAGATGTGCCCAGTACTTGCCTCCTGCCTCCCAGCACCCTGAACCAGGGCCAGGGTGCTCAGCACCCCAGGGAAGCAGGTGCATGTGTATGCGGGTGTGTGTGTGCACAGGTGTGTATGTGCGTGTGTGTGCAGGTGTGTATGTGCATGTGTGCATGCGGGGAGGTCTCCCTTGGCAGCACAATGGAAGAGCAAAGTGTAAACAGCTCCCGTTCTGTCTGGGTGGATAAATCGTTTACAAAGGGCTCTTCAACTTGAACACGCACCGCAAAGGCGCATGGCATTTCTCCAGGTGAACAATGGCTGGGGCTGAGTCACAGAACTGCAGAGAAGTGTCTCAGTTCTTCCTGTCAAGGTGTTTTACCCCGAGACAGCTTTTATTAATGAATTCCTGAGATCACTGTGATATCAGAAGCACAAGAAAGAAGAGGAAAGGGATAATAAGGATGAAACACTCAAGCTCGGCGTTTGTGGGTCAGATGCAATGCTCGCAGCAATAAGCAGAGCTACAAATGATGCTGGTCCCTTTCCAGTTTCCACCTCAAGAGCTGGGGCTGGGACCACAGGGGGAGAGAGCACAGGGAGGTGCCCAGTGAAAGGACCAGGCAGCCTGTTTCACATGAAGAAGAGGAAATACCTTGCTCCAGGACACCCCGTAAAACTCACTCTGCTGTGGCTCTCACTCTGATGGCAGCTTCTCAGATGGTAACTACTAAGTGCTCGAGTTTGGATGTGGCCTTTAGCTTCAGATGCCAGAGGTTGGCAGGCTGCAGCAGAGAGAGGATCATTCTGTGTGCACTGTTTCTGGTTGTTTTTTTTTTTTTTTCCCAAGCATCCATCCTCAACCACTGCTGGAGAGGAGATATTGGAGCTTTGGATGGAATCCCACAAATTTTCATGGAAGCAGAACGGCAGGAAGGCAAAGAGGAAAGAGGAGGAGTAATATACTGTTCTCGGGGGGCACTGGTTGCATTTCTCTGTTTGCTTTGCTGTGTTGTTTCCTTTTCCTCCAGCCACATACTAAAGGATTATGGCAAATGAATTAAGGGATTAAATCATAAGGGAGAATTAGGATCCTGCTGATTTAGAAGCAGAAGCCCAGATGGACTTACTGAACTCTAGATGATGCAAGAGCATCTTGGGGAGTGCTGTGAATGTAGGTTACAGGATAATTTAGGTTGGAAGGAACCTCTGAAGGTCTCTGGTCGAACAGCCCTCAAAGCAGAGCCAACTTAGATCAGGTTGCCCAGGGCTTTGTCCATCCAAGTTTTGAATGTCTCCAAGGATGGTGATTCCCTACCTCTCTGGTCCCCTGTGTTTAACCATCCTCAGGTGAATTTTCCCCTTAATATCTCATCAAAGGTTTCCCTTCTGCAACTTGTGTTCATTGACTCTCCTTCTATCACTGTGCACCTTGGGTTGATGTCCAGGTGGATCAGGCCCTGTTGTACCTGCCTTGTTGGGCACAAGCTTCAGAGATGGTCCTAGCTTAAACAGCAGGTTCTGGGCCTCCCCAGCCCCTTGGACTCTGGACTATCCCCATGTGAGCAGGCCTGGATGGGAGGTCTCATCTCTCCATGGTGCATCAGTACTGCTGTTGAATCGGTCTTACCTGTAGAAGGACAGGGTGAGGATTTGCTATTGCTATGACTGGAGACACCCCAAACAACATCTGAAGACTGCTCCTGCAACCCATTTCCAGGGTCATCCAGGTGTTGGTGGATCTGGGGAAAAAGGACATACAGTGGCCTTTGGTCTGCTGCATCCACCTGGGGAAACAAAGGCACGGCTAAAAAAGATGACCTGCCCATCTTCATTGCTGGTGACTGGGCCAAGCAATTCCTTCTCCCTAGTACCCTGAGCACCCCTCTGCACTGCCTGGGGTCACGGAGCATGAGGCCACGCTCAGCCACGGCTTTTAGTGACAGGCTTACAGGTGGGCAGACCTCTTTAGCACCTTGTGGCAGCTGGGAATCATCTCAGTGAAAGATGGAGCTGTGACATGTTTGGCTGTGCCGAGAAGAGGAGAAAGAGGAAGGGAAGGGAAGGGAAGGGAAAGGGAAGGGAAGGGAAGGGAAGGGAAGAGAAGAGAAGAGAAGAGAAGAGAAGAGAAGAGAAGAGAAGAGAAGAGAAGAGAAGAGAAGAGAAGAGAAGAGAAGAGAAGAGAAGAGAAGAGAAGAGAAAAAAAAGAAGGAAGTTGTCTACAACATCCCAGCCTGTCTCTGCCACTGGGAATGGATGTGAGGGCTCGTTCAGGGAGGAGGTAGCTTGGCCCTGTGCAGTGAGGAAGGGAGAGGCAGAAGTCATGAAAAAGGGCTCTGTTTGGACCTAAATTTGATTTGCATGGTTAAAACTTGTTGATCCCATACAAGGTTTTCCTGGCTGGGAGCTGAACTTGGTTCCACAGCCAAGCTTTTTTCTTTTCCAGAGTGTTCAGCATAAATCAGACTTTCACAGCCGCCTTTGAGTGGAAGGAGCAAGAAATCACGTTTTGTCTCCTGTCCAGGAGCTCTGGGAGAAAGGAGCTGTCAGGAACCAGCCCAGATCCTCTGACGCGTGCTCTGTGCATCCTCGCTGCCTGGCTCTGCCTTCCCCCATCTGTTGCAACAGCCCCATCAGCTCCCGTGCGCTGCCTTCCCCAGCCGAGATCCCAGCCAGGTTGCTGACATCCAAGTCGAGCTGTGCCCCAAGCAAGGGACACCATAACACCTTTTGGGCTGGGCTATGCTCTCCCCTGCCTCTCACCCAAGCCATTAAGTGGGTTTTAGCACAGATCCAGATCTGGCATGGTGCCCTGCTCAGACTACTTGCGCTCCCCTGGTGCCATATCTTTAGGCTCTTTTTTTCTCTAGAGGGTTTGCCCAGGGAAGTCACCCTTCCACATGCTTTTCAACTCTCTTGTCACTAATCTCACTAGGAAATGTTTTCCTAATATCTAGGTAGAATTTCTCTTGCTGTGCCTTGTGTCCATTGCCTCCCATGCACCTCCAGGAAGAATGCGGCTCTGTTGATAACCATCCGTTAGCCTCCTCCTCTGGCTGAACAAGCCCAGCTGTCTACATCTTCCAATTTGGCAAAGTACTGCTAATTCTTCTTGAACTCCTTCATAAGCATTTGAGGGAGAGGGGCAAGTTCCCGCTAACGCTACACGGGTCACCTATGCCCAAGCATCTCCCGGCAGGTAGGGAGGGCTTTGGTGGAGGTGGCTGCAGAAATCCCACTGGTACCTGCAGTGGAGCCCAGCAAGGGACCAAAAGCTCCATTGCTGATTCTGTTGAAAGAAAAGTTTAAAGCCTCTCTGCTGGAGCCATTCCCTGCTAGTGAGATCCATACAGTCCATTAAAATTAGGGATCTTATTATGGGCTATATAAAAAAGGTAAAGAGGAAATGAGAACCTTATGAAGGGTTTCTTATGCGTGCAGATGGCAAGGGCATCTGAGGCCAGGAAAGCGTCTCCAACAGGCTTTTTCCAAACAGAACTTCTCGTTTTTGAGGTTTTTCCTTCTTTCAAAAAGAGATAAATAGATGCAGAACTATCTTTTCTGCCCAGCTTGCCCCTGCTGGGTCACACTGTCCTTGGGGTGGAGAAACAGACCCTAAACATGTGTCATGCCCTCAGGAGCATGGTCTCCTCTCCTCCTAGGCCCAAATTCAACATTTGAATGCACTTTTAGGTCAAACTCAGGTCTCTCCTGAATCAAAAAGAGCCGACTGTGTTCACTGCCTCCCTGAGTCTAGTCGAGGACTGGTGAGACATCCTCTGTCCGTCAGCACAGAGGAGCTATTTGAGTCTATTGAGTAACATCAGGAGCACTGAGAGGCAGCCAAAACTAAGAATGCAGCCTTCCTGCAGTGGCACCAGGCCACCGTTCTGCCTGTTTAAAGACAGCAAAAACCAGGGACCTCAAATGTGGGATGGGCTTTGGGTCTATAGCAGAACCAGAGACCCTAGGAATCTGGGCATCCACTTGCTTGCTATGCCAACCTGCTGGGCCATTTTTCCCCTTCTCATCCTGTCCCCACCCGCCGTGCATGGCTGTGCTGTCACGTGGCAGTACCAGAGTGGGAGAAGGTCCCAGAGCTGCTCTCTGAACTTGTAGGATCCTGTGGGACCTGTTGGCTACCCCCTTGGTTCCTGCTGGGGCCCCAAAGGGACTGCAGAGACTGAAAGTGACCCTGGAGCATGATCCTTGTTTAAATAGAAGTGTAATCTCTCTATAGAGCTGTAGGGGAGGGATTTTTACCTCCTTGTGCAGGCTAAGAGCTGAAGCGCAGTGAGGCTAAGTGATGTGACCAAGGTTGTGCAGACAGTCTGTGGCGGAGCAAGAACTGCAGCCCAGCCCGTGAGCCCTCGTCACTGCTGCTGTCACTGCTGCTGTCACTGCTGCTGTCACTACTGTTTGGTGGCAGAGCTCTGGCTGCCTCACCTCCTTGGCTGCCCAGCCAGCCAGCCCTGCTCCTTTCTCCTTCAGACTCTTAAAATAAGACTTGCAAAGTCTCAAGCATGGTTTCGTTTTCACTAATAAATCCCTGCTTGCACTTGAAGCTGCTGTGCCTTTTAAAACATTATCCGTGGCTCTGATTACACGCCTGATGAAAGCAGGCATGACCCTATTAGTTTTCATGGCAAAAAGCACTGCCACGTCCTGCTGTCCTTTACACACTCACTGTAACCCAAGTTTTCACAGGAAAGGGAGGGGAAAAAAAAGAAAAAAAGGGCATCTGGTAAAAGCAGTGTCCATCTCCACCTTCACGTCAGACTGAAGACGTTGCACATCTTGGAATACCCCCCTAGAAACAGCTTCGGTTAGTCCATGCCATTTTTTTTATTTTTTATTTGTAAATTATTATCAACAACTAACTCTTGTTCTGCAACTCCAACCAGATGCCTCTGCCTCTCCAACCTCTGCCAGGGGCTGCGCCAAGCCAGGGATGTGATGGGCAGGGGGTAGGGAGAAGGGAAACAGGAACCACTACTTAAGCAGTGATGAGCAATAGTCTCTCTCTTCATGGCTGGTGACTTTTTCGGGGAGCAGAGTTAAGTGCCCACAGCCAACCAGTGTGAAAAACCCACCCCATGGCAACAGGTTTGCTCTGGGTCATTAATCCAGATTTGCAGATGGGTAAACTGAGGCACAAAGGGGTTAATGCTCTCTAGTGGGAGAGGATGGGGAGAAAAGGGGAACTCCATTCCAAAACTGCTGAGGTGAGCTTTTCAACCTCCTTCAGCTTTGCTCTGTCCCTTAAGCAATGCTTGGAGAGCATTTTGGAAACAGGTTTGCAGTGAAAGCGGGGAGACTGTGCTCAACCAGGCACTGAGCACAGGGACATGGGTCTGTGGCAGCCAGGAAAGGAAAGAAAATGGAAAAGGGGAAATCGGGGGAAATGAGGAGGGGGGAAGGGAAGGGAAAAGAGAGACAGAAGGAGAAAGCAAGACAAAGAGAAAGATAAAAAGAGGAAAAAAGGAGAGAACAAGGAGGAAAGAGGGAAGAAGGTGCGGAAGCCCCTCTGCAGCTCCCAGGGCAGCCGGGTGCCAGAGGGCCACGCTCCCCCTCCCGCACCACCACCTGTGTCCAAGCACGTTTCCTCCCCTACGGAAGGGCTGGCTGCCCTGCCCACCCCAAAACCAAGCCCGGCAGCTGTTGGATGGGCTGGGCGGCCGAGCCGCTGCCACAGGCACAGGCACAGCCAGGGAAGTGCTGGCTTGGCTCGGCCGCTGCCCGTGCGGAGCAGCCGGGAGAGGGTGGCAGGTGAGCAGGCACAGTCATTACTACAACAGATGGGAGAGGCATGACATTACATGGCAGGGCTATTATTTACTGAGCGCTCGTGTTTGTCATGGCTGAAGATGACATCTTATTAAGGAGTCATGACACTGGGGGATTTTTTTAAGCCTGGGGGCCAAGAAGGCTAATGAACAGGGATAGCTCTAGGAATAGATGAAGGGTAGTGCTGTTTTCAGGTCGCAGGCAAAGCTGGCTAACATTTCACCGACCCGATGTCTGGGAGATTTCCAGGCTGTGGCACATTGGTCTCCTGCTGTTTAGGGATGGATGTCCCTTGCCATGGCCTGATCGTGCTGGCTCAGGTGGAAGCGACTGTCTTGAGAGACCCTGCTGCAAGGGAGCAAAGCCTGAGCTGTGTTATAACAAAGCTCCCACCTGTACCTAATACCTGTGAGCAGCAAAACACCGGTACTCCTGCAGACAAGGGCATGTGGCAGGGAACGGCTTTTGAACAGGTTTCCCCAAATCCCACTTCGCAGGGAGTTTGGAGGAGGGCTCTCAGGCAACACGTGCAATAGCTGGGGGAGTGTGGGAAGTGGGACCCTGCTGTTGGTGTGACGTTATCACCCCTGTGTGACGCTTGTTAGGACAGCCAGACCAAAAGCAGGGCTACCTGGCCCTTTTTGTCCCAAGTCAGCCTGCCTCAGCCCTGTCTTTGCGAGCCTTGCCCTCCTTCACCTGAAACAAGAGCCGTCTCTCTGCAGCTCCCAGGCACTGGATCCTTATCGCTGACCTGCTCTGTCAGTGCGGATGCTTGACTAATGTTCCCTTGTAAAATGTTGTGTTAAGCACATTCCAGCGGCTGACATTAAATACTTGGGCCAGGGCAGCGCTCACCCTCCGGCGGACGGAGTGCTGAGCCAGCCCCAGCCACACGCCCGATGCTGCGGCAGCCAGAACATTTGCTCTTTTCTGCCCCATCTCTACCTCTCCCCTGCCCTCCCTGCAGCACAGGCAGCATGGGCCGGGGGGAAGGAGGCAGCGGGCAGGACCATGGCTATCTGGCAGATGAAATAATAATTACCCTAGCCGCCTCCCAGCCTCCCTTGCATTCCTCTGTGCTAACAGCTCGGCTTATTTTGTTTTCGTCCACAAATATTGACTTGCTGGGTTCTTTTCACCTCATGCCTATTAAAAAGGCATTGCTCATAGTATTGTTATTGAATTTGTTCTGCAGCTGCGAGAAGCATCCAGCAGCTTCAAGGAATTCACCCGCGCCGCTAGCGTGGGCCCTGAGGACAGTGTGCCCTCAATACCCACCAAAACTGCCTTGCCTGCTGCTGTTCAAGGGACAGGACCCGGGGCTGGCTTAGCAAGAGCATTGCCCAGGCTTTCCACCAAGGGGGAGGTCAGGGTGGTCCTGGGGATGAGGCTGCAGAGATGTGGTCGGCTCCTGGGGGATGCTGCTTTGCTGCTCCGTGCCTCAGTTTCCCTGTTCAGCTTTGTGATTCCTGACCATTTCTGTAATGCACTGTCTTAATGAAAAGAAGTGTGATTTAACAGCCTGACCTTTTGCTGCTGCAATTTGTCCTTTCATACTCACTTCAGCTTGAAAATGTGGGAGTCGTTTCCAGATGCCTTAACCTGGCTGGGGCAATAACCAGAAAAATAAACCTCTTTATTTTGCACTGAGCTGGATCAGCCGGGTAATTAATGAGCATGACAGCAACGCTCGCATAGCCACAGCCCTGAGTGTTTGGGATCGTGGTTGTGGCAGGGGGGTTGATGTCTCTCCCTCGTGCAGGGTGGGGGTTGGGGTGCAGGGGAGGGATTGTGCAATCTCTCCCTGCTTTCCCTGCAGCGTTCAGCCAAGCGCAGGGGCAGAGAGACAGCAGCTTGCTCGTGAGGAAACCCCATTTCGGCAGCTGTGCTCAGCTTTGGCATCTCTCCCAGAATAAAATCGACTGGCACCACATTCCCGGGGACTCCCCTCTGTCCCAAGCCATCCCTCCAGTGGAAATCCCACGGATGCCATCGCTCTGTCAGCTGATCGTACCTGATTCCTAAATCCCAAGATGGGATGAGAATAGGGAATTGGGACAGGTGGGAAAGGCTGCAACATCAGCGTTCATCCTGGGGTAGGTGTCCTCATTGAAACTGCTCCCTGTGCCCTGCCAAGTGTCCCAATGCCCTCCTTCTCCATCGAAGGTCTGACAGACGCTGGTTCCTGCAGGTGGGCTGAGGTGTGGGCAGCCTTGGGATCCTCTATGTGCACATCTCCTACAGCCCCCGGGGGAGGGAAGGAGCCGGGGCGGCAGGTCCTGGTGGTGAGGTGCACACGTAACCAGTGACAAGGCTCTCCTCCTCCCAGCTGGTCTTGGCACAGCCGAGCAGCAAATCTGCAGACAAGGACTTTCCACGCTCATCTGAGGGACTGACTCTTTCTGTCCTCCGGCAGGATGCTTGGCTCAACTTCTTCACCCCCTAACCTTCCTCCAGATGCCTTTTTAACCTCCCCCAGCATGAAAAGAGCCAACAAGTGAAATCCCATCTCACCACCCCTGCCTACACTCCAGTAATAGCCACCAGCCAAGTGTGGGGGCTGCTGCCATCACTGGCATCAGGCAGAGCTGTGACCCCCTCTGTGGAGGGATGCTCTTTTGGGGGGAGGGATGGTCTGCGTGCCGGCTGCCTGTCCCCTGCCTGATGGGGCCATATCTGCTACTGCTGTGCCCTGCTCAACCCTCCTACTTGTGGAGCTGCTGCCCTGGTCACCTGCCTGGTCCCGGTGTGGGGACAGCAAAGTGTGGCAAGAGATGTTTAACCCTGCAGAGACACCTGGGAGCATCGCCAAGGTACTCAGGACATGGTGGTGAGCTCAGTGGGGGAAGAGGTCCATGCAGAGGGGGTGAGCTGGGGCACATTGGGGACGGCTGCAAAGTCAGATTTGGGAGGCAGATGTGATCCCAAACGCCCCGTGTCGAGCAGGTTGTCTCCCACCTCGTGACTAGCCTGCAAAAAATAACGCGGCTGCCTCCTTCTCCCAGCGCCTGTTTGTGGAAAGCAAATGTCAGCGTTGCCATGCCCAAGTGTTTATTTTGGCAACGGCCAGGGGCCTGGCCAGCGGGCACAGGGGGACGTGGCGAGGAGGATTAGCCGCCCGGGGGCAGCTCCCACCGTGTCCTGTTGAGGATGTGGAGCGGCTGGCAGGCGCTTTTCTCCCGGCTTCAGGCTTCACCACATCAGGCCAGTCATTAAATGCTGACTGGCTGCAGGGAGGGCATCATGCTGGGCCCTGGCAGCAGCCGAAACCTGGAGAAGAGCAGGGACCTGCCTGTGGGTACCACTGAACCCTGGGGTGACACATCAGGGCGCTGGCTCCGGCCAATGCCCAGGGTCGTTCCAGGCATAGCAGCCTCATGTCCCTGCCACGGGGGCGGGAAGAAAATCATCGCCGAGGAGTGTCCTGTTCTCCTGACCTTTGCTCTCCAAATATTTAGGATCCCACAGTGCACAGTCACAGGCCTTGTTCGGCTTCAGCGCGATGCCATTTGCCTCCTGTCTCAGCTGTCCCCAGTAATTCATCTCTGGCTTGCTGAGCTGGGGACGGGGAAGACGCACCAGCACCACCGGGCTCCCCCAGGGTGAGTGCAGGCACCAGAGCACCCTCCCAAGCCCCGTCTGTCCCTGGTTCCCTCGTTCCCTGGGCCCCCCACCCCTTGTCGCAGGCCCATGGTCATCAGGGATGGAGAGGAGCATCCATGGGAGGGCAGTCCTCGGTCCCTGGCAGGGCTCACTCTTTACTCCCTGGTCTGCATCCTTCAAACCGGCAGTGACAAGGCAAAACCCAAGCATGGTCAATGACCAAACCCTGGCAAAGGGTTGGACTTTGCATTAGGAAAGGTGCTGTGGGAGTGGGGACAGTCAGTGTAATAAACAGGAGGAGAAAACAGAGATGCCCACGAGCCCCTGGCAAGCCAGGGAAGCATCCCAGACCCCAATATAGCCTGGTGTTTCTTGGTCAAAGAAACCTGAATCTGTACTGCCGGTCATACACATGCCGTGATTCCTCGCCTGTGCACATGGCCCTGGGCAGCATGTGCTGGATCTGATCTTGCTGTCAGGAAGTGGCATAAATTAAGAAGGATGCTTTTATCTCCTGCTTTGTGAGTTCCTAGAGGTGTCTCTCCCCTGTGGACACTTGGAAGAGATGCTTGGCTGGAGAGGTCTGGATGGAGGCTGGGACCTTTTGAAGACACCCCAGAAAGAGGAACCTCATTTGGGCAAGATCATGCCCTCAGTGAAGGAGGGAGGATGTGCAGGTGGCAAGTCCTGGGGGAAATGGCACTGACTGTCACCGGGCGTTAGTGACCTGAGGGTGCAAAGGAGGAAGAGCTCAGGAGGCAGATGCTGAAAGCGGGAGTGACATTTTGAAAGGGGCAATAGTGGCTGTAGGATACTCTCTGCTCTGACCATAGGTACAGTTTATTATATATGCTAAAATTCCTGGGTTGGCCATGTTTTGCTCCCTGTGGTTGAACATCCACTGCTTCCACAGATGACTTTCCCATTCAGACCTGACACAGTGAAAGAAGAATAAGGACTGTTTTAATGAAGACACCACATAGGAGCCAATGCTTTCAATGAGAGAGAACCAGAGGGGTTGTGTCCATCACAGACCATTGACCCGGAGGGCCCAGATGGACCCTGCTGTTCAGGAGTCCCTTTGCTGCTGTTTGCCAGGAGCTGAGGATGGCAAAGCCCCCAAACTGCAGTGTGCGTAGTTTTACGATGAGCTAAAAAGTTTATGGTGTTTCACAGGTATAAAGTTCTTTTTTTCAGCTCTTTTACAATGAAACTTTGTGAAACTATATTAGCAGTAATTATATTTTCATATATTTTAATGAAATTAGAGGTGATTTTTCAATATGCTCTTTGAAATCCTGATGGTAATTCTTCCATTGGCTAAACACTGAATTTTCTTACGAAAAGATGTATTTCTGATGGTTTCCAAAAATAACGATAATTTCAACAAAAAGTACTGATGAAAAATGATAGAAAAGGTGCCAGTTTCAAAGTATGTGAAATGGGAAACAATTTGACTTTTTTTCCTCTCTCTTTTTTTTTCCCCCAGATGTGTTTCTTTCCATGTCCAATCAACTTTTGATCATCCAATAAAGGCTTTTTCTTGAGCGAAAAGAAACCCCAAGCGACGACAGCAACATAGCTTAGATTTTCAGCTGATGCAAGTCAAGGCAGCCCATCTCCACAGGGGCTGGTGCTGTGTTGCACAGAGGGAAGATGTAGCCCTGTGTGTTTATGTGGTGTCCTCACACCCCGCTGTTTCTTGCTGAAACCAGTAGCAGCACTCCTGTCCGGGCCAACAGGGCTGCAATTGAATGGTGTAGAGCAAAAAACCCTATGGAGACAGAGAGAAAATCATAAGCAAATGAAAAATGGAAGTTGAAAGGTGAGGTTTGACGAGGGGAAGTGACTCACAGGTTGGGAATGAGGGATGGGGACTTGGCGAGGCTCAGCAGCTCGAGCCCCAGTGACCCCTGACTGTGAGGAGTCGTGGGGAGGACGGAGGAGAGGCCAAGCATGGAGCAATGAAACGAACGGTCAGACCCAGGGAGAGCTATGAAAACCAGGAAGACAAGCCCATGGCGGTCATGCAGAAAGTAGAGGAATATCCAGGGTTTCCAGACTGTCTGTGCTGTTTATCCTGCCCCTGGCTTTGATCGGGGGCTGTGTGACACACACCGAGACCTGAGGGACACCTAGAGACCTGAGGGAAACCACTAAAGTTGATGCATTTGCATTGATGGTTAAAGCTGCATTCAAGCTCCTGACTCTGCATCTGCTGTGCTGTGCAGGGAAAGGGCAGCGGTATTTCCTAAGCCACTGTAGCATAAAGGAATGGGGTTGTATATTTAAATACTTTGGATGTCCTTGAATGAACCCTCTGATCTCCTGCAGAAGCCACCACAAGCCAGTGCAGAGCCATCGCGTGTCTGCAGCCAGGGGTGGGTGAGTTGGGGAAGGATGCGCAGATGCTGCAGCAGGGCACGTGTATCACATTGAGCAATGCAAATGCGGGGGTGAGTCAGGGACCCCACCACCCCCCAGGAAATCTGTGTGGGGTGTTTGTGTGTAGTGAGGCTTGGTGTATTTGTATCTGATTGTAAATACACCTGTTTGGACCCTGGTTGTGCCTCGGCAAACGGTGCCTGAAATAACATGAAGACGACCTCATGTCAGTAAAATGGGGCTGCGTCAGGAGTCCGAGAGCTACTTGCAAAGGTGCTGTGGTGGCAGCTGGAGATCAAGCCGTGTGCTCACCCACTGATGTCCTCTGCCTGCCCTAAACCCTTCTCCTTGCTACCTGCACCCTCCTCTCCCACTCCTCATGGGTTGTGGCTCTTGTGGCATCTTCACAGCTCTGAAATCATGCAGAAGGCAAGTGCAAACAGGCGTCCTTGGTGTCCTCTGACTCTGGCAACGCTGAGTTGTCCTTGGTTTTGTTAGAGCCTGGTTTGCATAGAGGGGAAATAATTGGCTCTGACTTAGACTGGACATGGTTTTCAGAGGGACATGATGCTTAGAAGGGACTTGTGGAGCAAAGTGGCTTTTTCCAGCATTCTAGGGAAAGGATAACAGATTGGTATGTATATTGATAGTAGATACCTAGTTTTGCAGTTAGAGAAAGGCTTTTATTTAACCTTATTCTAATAAAACCAGATTTTAGCTTTAGCTATAGAACTGGTTGGTGTCATTTAATTTCTGAACATCCCAAATATACCTCTGTCATTGATGCATGGTTTTGCTGGAGTATTTCTAGGGGTAAAGTAGGCTGGAGATGCTGCTTGCTTAGGAGAATGCAGCAGTTGTCTGGAAACCCTGTTAGTGCCTGAACTGCCATGTGCCAGGACACTGAAAAGATTTAATTCAGGGTCTGTTCCCCCAGGGTTATAGAGGACAGTATCAAGGAGATGGAGCTGAAGGAGACTCCAAATTTCTCTTGGTCCTTTTACCTTCAGATCTGATCATTGCTTTTGGGGACAGAGGAGGCAGAACCTTGTTGTTTGGAACATGAAATTATTAGGCGAGATATTGCAGCACGGAGACACTGTATTTCCCAGTTCCTAGCACTGATGCCGAAAAGCCCAGCTTTTAATGATCCCTTCTGGGTGGAAAGCCCCAGAAATACCACACAGAGCCTACCAAAGCCCTGGCTGGGCTTCAGCCACCATGGAGTGGTTTCCACGCTTGCCTCCAGAAGGCTTGTGGCCAATCTAGTTTAAACTCAGTGTGCGGTGGAGCTCAGCATGGGAGAGTCAGTCAAGGTACGCTCCATGTTTCTCATCTCTTCTGACAAATCTGCAGCACTCATGAACTAAAACTGAGCTTTTGCAGACTGTAATTGCAGGGGAATATCTCTCCCACTTTCCTCGGCCAGCTTTTGGATGAGGCTCAGTTGAAGTTTTAGGGTGGATTCTACCAGGCATAATACTGGAGCCTTTAATTGTTGTAAGAGCTGGCTTGGAGTCCTCTATTTCTTGAACGTCGTTGAGACCAACACCCCAGCCGAGGAATCGACCCAGGCACCCCCAACTAGGAGTCAGTGACTTGGGCCAAATATTGCTGTGAAGCACCGAAGAGCGCTCCGGCATCCAGCTTGGCTTTGCCTGCAGCGCCCAAGGCAGTAGGGGCCATCAGTTTGGACCACGCACTTAAAGATTATTTAACGTACCCAAACCCTGCGAAGCAGTGCTGCTCGGGAGCCAGGGCGGTGATGACCCTGATGCTATCACAGCTTGGTGGCCACCCTCTGTGTGTGTGTGTGTTAGCCCTATCTCATCACAACAGGACCTGCCGCATCACAATTGGACCCGCCCAGTCACGACAAGCCCCGCCCACAGGTGCCTCTGCTATAAATAGCCCTCTGCAGCACAGGGTGCTGGTTGTGGGGAGAGGCTGGAGGTACGTGTCCTGCTCAGGGGGGGGAAAAATAGGAAATTTAGGTTGCTGGCAAACACTGTGCAAGTTTTTCTTTTGCTTGTCCTCCAATTAGGCAAGCAATCTTGCTCTGTTGCTTGGAAAATAATCTCTGTGATATTCAGAAGTGATGGATTTGTTGACTGTAAAATTAAGGGAGGCTTTGGGATAAGGGATCCTGACCTCAGATTTAGCTCTTCTGAGGCTGTGAATGCAAGCTGGTGTTTTAGCTGGAAAGCAGAAATTTTTGAGCAAGCAAGTAACAATAAATGAGCTTAATGTTGGTTTGTTATGCCTCTGTTAGAAAGGTTTTAAATGTAGAGCCCTAAATGTAGAGAGAACCAGGTTAATACTGAGTAAGGAAAGCTGGCTGGAGAATTTTTTTTAAATTTTGTTTTGGAAAAACTTGAGTTTTTTTGTGGGAGGGAAAAAAAGTTTTACTTTCTTTCTGAAGCTATTTTTAATGGAATAAAAAAAAAGCATGAGCTGAACTTTCTGTGTATAACTGGTATTTCCTCTTTTTCCATACTAAAATGTTAGGGGAAAGATAAAGGAGCTGAGAGAGAAGAAAAAAAAGCAATATAAAAAGATTAGCCCTTCTCCCCTAGTCTTTTTGATTAAAAGTATTTGTGAAACAGTTTTTAAGAGAATAAACATTGTTTGTTCTTGAAATATACAGGACTGAAATGGTTGCATTGTGGTGGAATGAGTCTTTCACTTTTTAAAACCAGCTTTGGCAAAATATCTGTAATTTAACTGAAGGGTCTTAAATTGCATTAATCTTGTGTGATCAGAAGTCTTTCTATTACCTTCTGAAAACTGACACATATCTTTTTTTTTTAGGCAGAGCTGTGGAGACTTCTTGCTGAAAAGATATGCCTTTTTTTGATGATCCTCCAAACCTGCCTATGCTGTAAGTCAATGATGAAGTAACTGTACTCTGGATAGAGCTTTTAGTGCTGAGTATGAAAAAATAAGCAATGGGAAGGGGCTAATTCGTCTCTCCCCTTGGAGAAGGAAGACTCTTGTGGCCCAGTTGCCTGAAGTGTCAGCCAGAACTGATTCAGAAATGGTCTGCAACTCTAGCATGAGCCTATTGCTGTTCCAAGAGATCATCCCATAATTTTCTCCATGCTTTTGTCTGCTTTATTGCTCAGGGGTATGGCCAGGTGCCAGCAATATGACAGCAGCAGGTGAGCACTGCCAGCAGATCCATTTTGGGGTTAGTTATGAGTATCCCAGGTGAAAAGTGTTAACTAATAAAATCTGCCTGAAGTGTGAGCCTCCATCTCTAGGAGACCTCCATCTGGGATGTCGTTAGAGAAAGGGAGGAACCTGCTCTGGATTCTTCTATCCATTTGCAAGGAGATGCTGGCTGCAGTTTTTAAGCCTTCATTACTAGGGCAGTCCATCTTTCATGTACAGAATTGAATGGTTTGGGGCTGGAGGGAGAGTAATGTCTTGGGCAGCTTATGATGAGTGTCTGCTTTGTCTTCTGCCCAGGTTCCTGCCAGCAGTTGGGATCTGTGGTCAACAGGATAGCAGTGTCTGGCTGTAAACTTGTACCTGGATTGCAAGGTAAGGATAGAGAGACATGTTTTCTTCCAAAGGAAGAGAAGAAGCTCCACCAGCTATGCCAGGCAGCCAGCTTGTCCTCTTGGCTTTATACATCTCCATTTGTCATGGGCTCACAGGTGAGAAATATTTACTACTCTTGGAGAGATGATTCTAAAGGTGAAGCTGATTGTTGTCATATTTATTGTTATTGCTTTGCTGTACCTGTGTGCAACTTATCACAACTTTACCCTGTTCATATCTGTCCCCAGTTCTCCTGAGGTGTTTCACAAATCCATCCTGACTAAGATTTTTGTGATGCTGCTTAGGACAACTTTGTCCCTGTCTGACGAACAGGACTCTTCTAGGTTTGAGGACTGAGATGTGAGATGGATGGCAGTTACTTTTAGTTATATTGTCAAAGAGAAGGTTAAAAAATTGTTTTCATGTATGTTTTGTATTCAAAAGCAAATCTTATTGGAATGTGGATTTTTGTGGCAAAGAAATGTTATTTTGTTTTGCTGCATTATGTAGACCTTTAAACATTGCATTTGGAAGCTTTCTGAAGATAAGGGAGTGGATGTATTTGTATTGCCTGCTAAATTGTCCCATGTAGTAATGCAGGCTGGTGGGATAGGAGAAAGTCACTGGCAGAATCTGAGGTTTCATGGTGAACAAACCTACTGAGCACATACATGGGTTTTCAATTTGCTTGCAGTCATCCAGGGTGGGAGAAGTTTCAGTAACATGTGGAACTGCTTTTGAAGTCTGATTCTGTTGTTTTTCTTATCCACCCATGCTGTTTTAGGACAGGTGGGGGTGACTTGGTACAGGTGTTTCTCAGGGGGTGGTGAAGGAGATCAGGTGTAGCTGGGAGTGTAATCAACCACTAATTCAACAAACCAGGTCTTTTGGCTCTGAAATTAGGTTGAAAATACTTCTTCTTGGGGAAGGATGTGTTTGCAGTACCTGGAATTTCTGGGAATTCCCCCTTCTGAATGGGTTAACAGCAAGTAGAGCAGAAGCTGTGCTCGTCTAATCTGCCTGTCCGTGCAGCCCCAGCCAGAGACTTCACCGGGTGATCCCATCCTCACAACTGGCACAAAGTCCTGGGGCTGAGCAGTGTCTAATGGCACACAAAGAAAACACATTTCAAACCAAAGCTAGTAAATGTTGGGGGATGCATCTGCTCCTCTTGTGAACTTCATGCTTTGCTGAAATTTCCTAGCATATTCTCAGTCATTTGTCCAAGTCTCTGGATGAGGCATTGGGCATTTTGTTTGATAAGGAGCAGAGATGCATCAGTGGGACTTAAGCAGGCCTGCAAGGAATTTGGGGTTGATTTTTTTTTCTGGGTGATTTCTGTGCTTGGCTAACTGTGAGGGTCAAGATAACAGCATGTTCAACTTTAAGTCCAATTTTTGGATGGTTTTGGGGATCTTTTAAGCCTATGTAATATTTTATTCTATGTATAAAATAAGCATTTATTCTTTGTGTGTAAACAGGTTTTATATTAGTATGGAGACAGTAATCCTAACAAAACCCTTTTAGTTAGCAATGCTACCTATCTTTGGTGCAATCAAAGAGCTTCACTACTGCTGAAACCAGGTTCTCTGAAGTGTTGAGAGTGGTGTGTTTGACCTGATATTAATTATATTTGTCAGTGATATTTAAGTGGTAAAGAGAGGGGAGATGTGTCAAAGACTGAGTTTTGCCAGGCCAAGATTCAGTAGCAAAAGAGGACATGGCTTTGACAAAGAAAATCCTAATCTCTGCAACATCAGTTCTAGAACCTGGAAGTCAGAGCCCACAAAAATGGGCACTACTTAAGTTTGCTGTGCTTTGATGCAGAAGGCAATGTTAGATCTGGTATTAAGGGGGCTGGGGAGACCTGAGCACCTGAAGCCTTTGGATTTGGAGCAGAAGAGCTGAGATCCTGCCTTGTACTCAGGCAGGATGTCTTCTGCTGGCAATGAGACCAGCTGTTTCACAGTCTTTTGACCAACTCTGACATGCAAGCTCCAGAGTTGTATTCTGGAAATATGCAGCTTAAATGTCAAGGTTGTTTCTGACCCATTTCCTGAAATGTAAGAAAATTTTGCTTTAAAGGAAAATAAGGCCTTCCTGAGCAATGAATCTAGTGAAATAATCATTGCAACCTTGTCTTTTCACGTGTTCTTGTTCAAAATAGTGTCTCATTTCCCTGATCTCCTAATGATTTTCTGGGCAGCAACATGCACAAGTTGCATCTGGTTCTGAGCTCTTTGTGGTGTTTAGTTGGCTGTCTGTCCATGTTTGCGGGACAGTTGAACTGTTTCCTTTGTCTTGAGGGACATAAACTAAGTTTGCTTTCTTTTTCTCCTTTGTTTCTGCCCCCTCCCCACCCAATTCATAGCAGTTTTATTTTTTTAAGTTCAGTAAAGGCTGATCAAGGGGTAGAAAAAGTGGAAGAATGGGTTCAATATATTTAGGAGGAATGGAGAAATAAACAGAACCATTGCATCAGTGTCTTTAGGGTTAGTTCACAAGGATATAAGAACAACGTTAAATATTTTAATCTCAAAGATGAAATTGATATAATTTTGTTAGTATGTGGACTGCTATGATCAGGAGCAAATACATTAATCTCCTTGGGTGGGGTGGAAAGGGGGGGGATAAAGGGTGGGTACCAGACCTACATTCAAAGTAGAGTTACAGCACATTTATTTTAAATAGTGAGGAGCACGGTGCAAAGAGAAATGATGGAGCCTTCATCCTTGGTCTTAAAATCCGTATGAGTGTTTTCTTTGTCCTGGCTGGTTGTAAGCTACTGGGCTCAATGGAGGAGTAACTGGATTAAGTTCTGTTCTAGGTATTGCTTGACCCTTCACATGTCTGAAATGCAGCACATGAACCAGAAAAAAGTGTCTGGAAAAAGTGAATTTGAGGTTGCTGGAACCAATACTAATTTATGTATGAGAGTCTCTTACTGCTGGAGTAATGGCAAGGTTGGAACCAGGCTGGGTTAAAAGTTGCCTGCAGTGGGTGTACAGTTTGCTTGAGCTTCTTGGGTTTCCTTTTAGATTCCTTGTCTAAGATGTTGTCTTCATTCTGTAGGCTCTGCACATCTTATTTTGCACGTCAGTAACAAAGCTGGCAGGAAAAGGTGTATCAGCAGAAGGAACATGCTGTACAATCCCGGTTCTTGTGTTATTTCTGACTCTTCTGTGGTCCTGGGGCAACTGTTGGCCAACAGATAGTAATTTGTAGCTGCTCCAGCATCAAAGTTGGCTTGCAGGATGAGCTGGACTTTTCATTTGGCTTGCCTTTGGTTTCAGTGGGTTAGATGTTTACCCTGTGTTTGCTCTGCAACCTATGTATAGCTTAAAGATCTCCTAGATGCCTTCTGACCACAAGCTCCACCTGAAAAATGGAATGGGACACCTTTTTGGCTGCATTTAAACCATGGAAATTTTGCTGAAATTTTCTGTGAAAGGGGAACAATACAACCTCAACAGAAAAGTTAATTATAGCAATGGAAATTTTTCTTAAAGACTTACTGATGTGAGGCTGGTATTGCTTTTCAGCAGGATAGAAGTCTCAGAAATGCCACTTTTAATGAAAAATGTTTTAATGGCAAATAGTTTCCACAGTGTAATGGTTATTCTTGGGTTTGTCTGAAGACTATTGAACCTCTGTATTTCTTTGTGGAGTTATATGTAACATGGTTTGGCTCTGCCTTCTTACTCTTGCTCAAGTGTAGTCCTGATCTAGGTGAGGTGGATGCCAAGGAAGTCATGGGAACTGAATATGATGATTGTGCAACTATTTTTGATGTTGTACTTAGACTGTGATTTGTATTGAACTGCTGTATAAAGTAAGACAGTTCTGAACCTTGGACTAATGGATATTTGTTTCTGCCACCCTGGCCCCTCTAAAATCATAGACCTTACTCTCCTCTCTATTCTAAATTCTGTCCAGCTTGAGCTATTCCTGATTTATCTGGGTCTAAATATGGGAGAATTCTAAGAATTGATCTTGTGGCAAAGGCTCTTCCCACCCTCCCTGATCTCTTATTTTTTGAGGAGTAAAAGGCAGAAATTTTCATACAGCTGAGAGATCCCATCTGTTCTTAGCCTGTTTCATCTCTGGACAGTATGAACTGTGCTTTATTTGCTGAGCTTGTGGTGCCAGACTTGCTGAGTTCCCCTTCCTTTCTGGAAATCTCTGTGACTATGATTAAGGACAGCTTATGCTAGCTGGGAAGGTGTGAAGCAAGTGGCCAGGCTGTGTCATGGTATCAGATTGCTAGCTCTAATAAAAGGAAAGGACTGGTAATCTATCGTGTTTTTGAATACTGAAACAGCTTCTATCTCCTTAATATGGAGAGGAGGAGAGAAGAGAGTGGAGAAGGGGCTGGCCACAAATAAATTAATCTGTAAACCTGTGAAATAAAAAGAAACCCAAAACCCACAAGAGTTTTGTAGGTCACTATGATCTTCTCTGTGCATCTCATGGAGTGGTAGTCAGAATTTAGATATTGTGGCCAGAGGTGACACAACTCCTCCAGCACCATGCTGTGTCCTGGCAGGCAGCTGCCTCTGCTACACCAGAGGTAACAAAGTGGTGAGACACCGCTACTTGATGCTGTGGTGACCTTAAGTACAGGTAGGATAAAAGGGGTTTAGATACAGTCATGAAGGACAAGCTCATCAGTTGCTGTTGATCATGGAAACCTTTACCTCATAGGAAATTGTTCAGAAAGAGGTTCTACACTTGGATGGACCTTTGCTCCTAAGTACTGGGGCACCTAAAGTCTAGGTCCTGCTACAGCACTGAGACAGTGCCCTTTTGGCAAAGCTGAGACCTCATCCCACAGGTGGGTTTTGACTCACAGCTATGTTTCTCCTGTCTGCATCTCCTGAAGATCCAGTAGATATGCTACAGATGTGTCTAAGACCACTCTAATGGCATTAAGTTCACCACTGAGTACAGCATCTCAAGGATGTTGAGAGCTGTCCTCTTCCTTCTGAGCATGTTAATGGCTAGACATGTATGTAAGAGACCTGAGGTTTTAGTGGCCTGTGGCTTCTACCTCCAATGCTACTTTCCATGTCAAGTAGCCACTCTTGGCTTCAAAATAAATCATTAGCCCTAGAATTAGAGTTCAGCACTCTTCAGATCACAGGACAAAATCTGATCCCTGCTTGCTTTTCTCTTTTGGGTCCTGTAAGTCTGGTGTGGTAACATGGTCTGAGGGAGCCCTTCATCTCTGGAGGATGTGGATGGAGACCACAGGCTGCAATCTCTCCTGGCAGTGCTGTACCCCAGGTGAGGGTGCTTGCTACCAGGTGACTGTTCAAGGTCTTTGGGATGTCTCCCTTTCTGCTGAGCTTTGGAAGAAAGGAGCTGGGTATCTGTGCCTGAAGAAATGTATAAGTTTCTACTGCAGGAACAGGTTTGGGGGTGAATCCCAGTTTCTGAAGTACTAGTGGGGGGCCAGTGTGGCAGAGGCCTCTGTTTACTGTCTGAAAAGTAATATACTCAGCAATATGAGTTATGGAGCCTTCTCTAGCACCCATAAATCTTGGAGGAGAATCAGAGTCTTCAACCATGTACCCACCCAGGCTAATACCATTTCTTGCAGCTGGAATTAATCATGGCATTAGGCAAACAACAGGGGTTCATTAGGACCAAAGGTGACTTTAATTTAATTGAAATATAACTTGGCAAGTAAAGAGGTGATCCAGTTCACAACACCTAATGGGAGGTCTGGGTTATATATGGAAAAGTTAATGGCCATAAAAATATCCAAACAACATATTTGTGCACGTGTTCCAGTAAAAGTCCGAGCCAACTACTTTTTAATGGTTTGGGTTTTCAAATGTATATATTAATGTTCTTAAAATAAGAATGAGACTATGTGAGCACACACATCATAGAAATATGAGGTGGGTGGAGGTGTGAGGGAGGGGAGCCTTATGGACAGGACAGCATCGTTGTGCTGGAGAAGGCTGCTAAACCTCTTCATTCTCCAGAACATATCTTGTATAACGGATGTTGCAGCCTTGCCCTTACAGGTTGATGAATAAAGGTTCTTACCTGTTTCTTGTGGTATTTTGGGTAAAGGTGCTATCCAAATGTACCTGAAAAGGATGTTTTGGGATTTTGACAGTTTCATGTACTTTGGTTTCATACAATTACATGAGTCCATGAAAGAAATGAAAAACCTTCAAGGATGATATTGGATTCCCTTGTGAATGACCACCCACAGCCCCCAAAATAATCATATTTAAGTACTAATTAAATCAGGCAGCCTGTAAATCAAATGTAGCAACACAGCCCTTTTAACCTGCCCTCTCTCCTGTAGAACAGGCCTTCTATTTCTGCATAAACACTGCCTCGCAAATGGACTCCTACATAAAATATTATTTATATTTTAGTAGGTAAACATATGACAGTATGCACACATCGGTGGGCTGTGACATCATAGGACCAGCCTGCAGAGTATGTAGCTTTATACCTATTTTATTCCCCAGGCTGTTTTTCATAGAGAAGGGGCCATCTACCTTTCATAGGCATGCAATCTGTATATCCAGTGGTGAATGTGAATCTGTACTTTGAAACAGACTGTTGAAAATAAAACTAAAAACAGATTCNCTTATCTGATGGGCCATGATGGAGCATCATCCTGTAATTGATATCACAGGGAACTGGCTGGTAGCGTGATGCCAACATTGTGAAAGCTTGTAAGATGCTTGCTTCTGCAGTGCTTAGATTGAGCAGAGTAGGTGATAGTAATGAGTATTAGATGGTGATGATGAGTTAGGAGTGCATAATGGAAGAATACTTACACATGGAAAGTAAAAAAAAAAAAAGGTGAAGAGGGGGAAGAAAAAGCAAGGTAGAGGACAAGGAAGAGAAAAGGGTCACGTAGGAGACTCATGAGATCTTAGCTGGATGGCTTGCTTGGGGTTACCACTTTGGGCAGGTCACTTGGGATGCCTCTGTGCTGAAAGAGGGCCTGCCATGAGGTGCTTGGAGAGCATGCTAGCAGGCGCGGAGTAGGAGTACATCTCTTGATGGCTCTGGCGAGATTGCCATATGGTTTTGCTTAGATGGTGCCTCTTGGGGCCTGCTCTGTCTTTTGGTGGCCTGTGTGTCTGTTTTTTGTTTCAGCAGTTTCTCTGATGGTTTTATCTCCATGTCCTTTGGGTTTTGGACTAGTGGGGAGAAGACAGTCTTTTCACCAGCTGACTTGAGCCTACAGCAGGGCTCACCTTGTAGTTGAGCTGGCTTTAAGCATTTCCTTTCCAGTAAAGCAGCTGTCTCAAGCTTTGTGAAACCCACAGTTTGGGAGGAGGAAAAGAAAAATGAGATAAAGTGGCAGATGAAAAACTGCTGCCGCAGACAGGAGGTGGTGGACTTCCAAGCCCCAAGGGGAGGAGTGTGATTGAATGTTAATAGTGAACCCCTTTCATTATGCTCCACAGCAGATGAGAGATAAGAGCAGAAATGATTGCCAATCTCTGGTTTTAGCACGGAAATGTGTCTGCCAGACACCTCCTCCCTGTGCCGGAGTGTCTCCAAAGGGATCTCCCCAAAAGGGGGAGCTTTTAGCCCACCATATGGTGTGTCCCCAACTGACTGGCCTGTTTAACCGTGTTGGAGACCCTGTTGGACAGAAATTACGTTTTGCACCTTGCAGTTACCCACTGAAACTCAGCCATCCCCTCTGCTCTGTGTGGTAATGAGGTGTGACAGTAACCACACTTCAGAGAAAGCCATGGCTTGAGCTGCTGCTTATCAGAGCTTTGCCACACCCTAAGACTTGGAAAATTCTCCCTCAGAGTAGGTCACTTGCCTTCTCTTATTGTAGGGAAAGAAGCACAGGGAGGTGAAATGATTTTTTTTTTTTTGAGGTCTCTGTAGGGGCTGGCTGCAAATCCCAATCTGACAGCTCTTCCCACAACTCTTCCTTTCCTCCTACTGACATCTGCTAATATCCCTGCCTGTGCTGTGCCGTAAAAGGCCAAAATGCCAGAAGATGTGTGTTTGTTTTTTAACTGGTGATGGCATATTTGACCTTCCTCAGCACTTTTGGCACCTGGCGTCTTGACTAGTTTTGCATGTGTGACCCTGCATCTGTGAAGCAACCCTAAAGGACTTGGCTTTAGATAGCTGTCAATCAGTGTGTGGGAGCATGATGTTGTCACCTTTACTGGCCAGACTCCAGGCTGGTGTTGCCTGTGCCAGCTCTGGTGCTTGTACCTTCTGCCAGCTGATGCCTGGCACATGCTGACCCCATATTCTCTTGGCGCTTGTATAGCAAAGGGGGTGCAAGCAGAATAGCTGACCTGCACAGAACCTCTGTGGTGGGTGTATTTGTTCAGCACCGAGGTGGCCTGATGTTGGCTTGGTGCCCTCCAGCTTGGCCAAGAAGCCAGGCAGAATGAAAGTGAGCCAGCTGGGCCTCCTTAGAAATTTCCTTGGAAGAAATCTAGGTTGGGATCAGCCCTGCTCCCTTCCACCAGAGCTCCTTGGTGCCTTGCACCGAAGGCATGGCTCTTCACCACCACTGCTCTGACTCCCTGCAGCCTCCTGGGCTGAACCGCTGCGGCTTTTCCTGCTCCGTTGGGCAGAGGAGGCTGCGAGAGGCACCGCAGCCTCCGGCAGGGCCACGGTGGGGAGTGGATTGAACAAGGTGCTGGGATGACAAATGTATCCTGGCTGCTCCATCACTTCACCCTCAGCCTTCTCACAAGGCTGGATGTGGCTATTGTTGCAAATTTGTTTCTGTCCAAACCCTGGGGGCTTTCTAGGGGCACTTAAGGGTGTTGAGCACAAGCTCTTGCTCACCTGCTGGGAGCTGATCATGCTTCTCCTATCCTCCTCCTACCCTCCTCGCTAAGCTTGGACTTGCTAGTCACTGTGCAAAGCCAGCGGTGCGGGCAAAATCCGAGGAGTTGATGGGGCTCAATTTGCTCTTGTAGGCTTCTGTGCAAAGCAGCATTTGTCAGAAGGTAAATGAGGTAAACTAGTTCCTAATTAGTCTGCACAAAGGGTCTAATGCTATAAATGTGGAGTGAGCACTAAAAATCCAGCCGTAGCTGGCTGCGCAGTAATTTCCCTGCATAGACAAGCCTCAAGTCACAATTCATTACAGCTCTGCTTCGTAGACCCTCCGACGTTGTGCTTCCCCTTTGCTGAGGGCAGATTGTCAAGCTGTGACCCTGCCTTAGTTAATTAACCTTCAAATGGGATTTATTTTCCCTTAGTTACTTGTGCATGCACACATTTGTTAATAATGACTGTCTGCCTCCCTTGCATTTGCTAAAAGGGGAATAAGTCATTTGTTACAGTGTTTTACCAGGGGTAAAAAAATAAAATAAAAAAAAAAAATCAGGCCTCCACTTTCATGGAAAATTGATAGCTTTATGCCAGAAAGAGACAGTTCCATCACAGCCACTTCTTCAGCTGTCTGCAAATATTTGAAACCCTGAGATATTTAATGTTTTTCAGATGGCGATAAATCTGCAATAGTGTGGGCTCACTTGAGCTTAGTGAGAGATGAAGTGAGATAGGAGAAAACGCATGAGCCGGCAACGGGAGAGGTATTGCTGGTCACACTTCTGCCGATGTCAGGACAGGTTTTCAGGACCTTGCACATACCAGCCAGCTTCCCTTCGCCAGGGAAAAATACACACAAATGCGAGCTTCCAGTTCATTTCCCATCCAGTTGTGAGCTAAATGTTTGCTTTTTTTGCCTTCTCCCCCTTTTTTTATTATTTTTGCAATCTGACATTAAAAATATGAACCTACAGCTGTGGAAGGAGAAATGTCACTGGCTGAGAACTTTTTTTTTTGCATCTGGCAAGCCTGAGACATTGCTCGGGGTTTGTTTGTTTAACCTTTTGTTTGCTGTGCAGAACCTCGGTGGCAAGTTGCAGAATGTGGTTTGGTTGCAGATGCGTTTGTGTTTTGCTCTCTTTTTTTTTTTAAAGGAAGAAAAAATAGTCACATCATCTTCACGTGTTTTGCTTGCAGCATTGCCTCTGCCTGGGGTAAGCCTTGGATATCTTTCCCTGTTCCCCTGATGTGCCCCGGGTTTGGTCTGTGTGGGCCAGGGGGAAGGCTGTGGGATCGGCAGGGACCTCAAGCGCAGGTTGGTGGATGGGAAGGAAGTCTCACCTGCGGCATGTGCATCACCCAGACAGGGATGAGTGCTGAGAAGGGGCAGGAGGGGTTTCTGGCTGGCTTTGAAGACACTGGGGCTGTGCATATCTAAAGCAGGGCAACAAGGTGGGGAAATATGGCCCAGATGGGGAGGGGGACAAGGCGTAGATGCTTAACTGAGTAAATCCACATCATCCTGCTGAAGTATGGATGGAGAGCTGCAGCAGGGTCTGGTAGCACTAGAACAGGACCTGAATGTTTTCTGGTTTGGAAGTAAGGAGTAAAAAGATTATTGCGGAAAATAGTGTTTTATTTATTGGGAGCAATCGAAGAGCACTCTGGTTCTCAGACACCAGCACCTCTTGTGCCAAGCAAAAGGGGTTGCTAGTCCCTGCCTGGGACGGTAGAGTGGGGCTGTATCTCGGTTTGGGTTTCTTGCTTCCAGCCTGCCATGGCTAAATCGAATCCCCCCGCTGCAGCTGTGATTCACTGATGGTCTTTGTCCAAGTGTCTGTTTATGAAGTTTTAAAGATACAGAAACACCTCAGCAATTTGATTTTGGCAAACAGCTGTGAGCCAAGTGTGGAACAACAAAAAAAAAATCCCTGTAAAAATCAAGGAAAATGCCTGCGAATTTCCACACATTTCACAGAGGCGGTGTGGTCTCGGAGGCAGCAGGGTGGTCTGGATGTTTTAGCACTGGCGTAGAAAACAGGCGCGCCTGTGCTCGAATGCCAGCTCCGCCACTGATGTGCTGTTTAGCCTTGGCGAAGGCACTTGACCTTTCCATGTCTTGGTTCCTCTCCTCTCCCCTTTCCCTCATTTACTTAAAAATGAGAATTGGTGGCCCCAAATCTGGGTGGTGGCCAGCCTGAGCTTGGCACGGCCAGGGAAGGTGGGGCAAAGGTGGCTATGTTCCCAGGTTTCAAGGGCAGCCAGGGACTGGAGATGTTCCAGGAATAAAGAGTGTCTTTGACCTTGATGGAGGCCCCGATCCTGTAGTACAAGCTGTTAACGCTTAGCTGCCTCCCACCTTCCCACTCTGCTTGAGTATTCTGGAGAAGTGAAGAGGTTTTTCTCTGGGAGTCTGGGATGCCAAACGGGACTTTATTAGCACCCAGGCAGTCTGATTTTGGCAAAGCCTGCGCAGTCTCCACGCCCTCCTCTTATACATTCACGCCTATCCAAAATGTTCCCTTCTGGGCTTGACTTTCCCAGGCTTCATCTCTTGTCTCTGAGCTCATGGATCAGGGGAAGGGAAACGCTTTTGAAAAGGCTGAATTTTGGGCAGAGCTGTAGCAGCTAAAATGGCCAAATGCTGTCCTCAAAGATAGGGCAAAGGGGGAACAGTTGTGGGGAGGTGCAGGGGCTTGTTGGACTGTGCACTTGGGACAGGGATGGGAAAGGCACCTAGGTATTCCGGCTGCCCGCTCTCCCAGGCAGCTACCCTCCCCTGCCTGGCTGCTTACTGACCATCCCAATCCCTCCACTGTTGAATGAATGGAAAGGCTCCAGTGGGAATTGGTTCAGGCCCTAAATTTTAAGTGCTCTGAGAACGTCTAGAGCCTGCTGTCAAGTTCAGTGTAGCTTCGTAAAATGTGCAATTCAGTTATGGTCAGGGTTTTTTATCTTCTGGCATTTCAAGAACAGGATTAGGAGTTTAGGTGACGGATACAGTGAAAATAATAATTGGTAGATCGGGTGTGCCAAAGTCGAGGATATTCCCCAGCTGCCACTTGCTTTGATAAGTTGGGTGTTTTGTTTCTCCTGTTTGTCCTGCTGGTGACCATGGCACACAGCCTGTGGGTTGGGAGTGACCCTCTGTGCTTCTCCATTTCTGCCTGTGAGCACCCCTGAGTAGCTGCTGACAGAAAGCTGCTGGGGCCCTGAACCTGCCACTTCCCAGGGCTGTCCTGGCCCTGCTCGCTGGGATGTATGTGTGCTTTCATCTCCTCTGCAGCCTCCCAGGTGCTGCCTTCCACCTCTGAAGGTTTTCTTCTAAGGAGGATGGTGCTAAGCCTCCCTGTGGGAGGCAATTGTAAATTGGAGCCCTTCTGGAGCAACTCAAACTTGCATCCAGGGCTGTCTTGGTGACCCAGAGTCCAAAGGATGCGAGAAGCTCTCTGTTCCCCCTCTCTTCTGGGCTTACACCATTAATGACTGCTGTAGATCAAACAGGATGTGCGATGTGGTTGAGTTAACACTGCTCTCTTGACTGAGACCATCTGAGGTGGAAGCACCATCATCATTCTGTCATTTAAGGCTTCTGACTTATTTTCTTGTATTGTTTTTATTCTGGGCTTAATTTTCTCTCCTCCCATTATTCAGCTTAACAGTGACCTAGCCACAAGTCAGGCTGGCTTATTTCAGTGCTAGCTCTTGCCAACTCTCTTCTAAAAAGTGAGTAACTGTAGAGATAACTAGCAGAATAGTCAATGAATGCTCCATGTAGCCCTTTTGGAAACAAATATTATTTGCTTTCTCAGATCCACCCAAATATTGTTGTTTGTTCTGCATAATTGACTTAAAATGAATTAACTATTATCTTAATATTATGAAAATGTTCTTACAGTTACTGTGGAAAGTTCTTGCCTGTTGGATTCAGAGTATAATCTGCATGACTTGAATTTTAATAATAATCTTTGCTCAGAAAAAGTGCTTTTCTCTCTGAGGAATCCAGCACCACCTTATATTCTAATTAATGCACTTAACTTCCTGGCAGCTCATGTTCTCTTGTAGCTAGCTGTTCTAGGGTAGTTAAACAGAAAGCAGTAATGAAGCATTTCTTTGTAAGATGATGATATTCTCACAGGCTATCATACAATGCTTCTACTGACATTTTATGATATATTATCAAAAGCAATGGGAACCAAAATACTTTTGCCAAGGATTAAAATTATTCTAATATGTTTTGTAGTGTGTCCTCGCTTTTTATCCTTTCTCTAATTCCTTTGCATCCAGATCCAGCAAAGCACTTAAACAAAGCACTACAAGAATTTTTTGACAACCCATTTCCCCCCTGCTGTCCCCCTAACCCCTATTTGGAAACTGCAGCTCTGTCAAAAATGAAACTTTTAAAGGAAACTTCCTGTGTTCCTTGTAACTTCTGTGGGGAGTGACTCCTCCCAGCAGCCCTTTGGTTAGGACATGAGAATGGGACATGGGGGTGGCTCCAGACTTTGCAGAAAAACGGTGTAGGATATTGGCCAAGGTATCCCACGTCCCCTGGGAGTGGAGTGGTCAGGAGTCTATCCAGTAGGTAGGAGCAGGGGATCTGGCTCTCTTGCAAGCCTTGGTTTGGGCTCTTCGGTTTTTTTTCTGAAGACTTCAGGAGTGGGTTGAGTGAGGCTGTAGTGCCAAGCCATTCTGCCCCTGTATGGAGTGTAAAAGGTGATGATGCTCCAGGTATGCTTTGATATGTTGGGTCCTTGCACAGAGCTATGGTGCCTCCTTGGTTCCCTCAGTGGTGGTCCTGGGGCTCTTCATCATGGGCTGCACCACAGTGTCCATAAACCAGTGGCTGAGACTGCTGTGGGGCCAGGATCTGCCTGTTGGTTCTCTTGCAGAGTGGACAAGGACTGGCATGTCTCTCCTGGAGCCTTGGCTGCTCTTGCCTGTTTGCTTCAGGAAGAAATTTTCAAAAGATAAAAAAAATCTTGAAATGGGAAAATTACTTGTGGTCCAGCTCTTCTGTGTAAGCACGTGTTTAGTTTTCAGTTGTGAGTGTGCTCCCCTTGGGACCCACAGCTTTGAAGTCTGATTCACTTCACCCTTTACAGCAGCCTTTAATTCTATCCGTAAGTGTCTGCATCTCATCTTTGCCATGCTTGAAACTGTGTCAGTAGTAAACGTATTTAAATACACGTGGCATCTCACTTCCCTTGAGTATAGGGGAAACTGCGCTATCAAGTTTTATAGACTCTTTGCCTGAGAGCAAGTTTTTAGCTCCTTTGAGCTACAGGAGCTGCCTTCCTGGAGAGGGTCACCAAGCGCTCAATGCTATTTGAGATGGGAAATACATGGTTTTGGTTCAGGCATTTAAATGAGTGACTGAGCCCGGTAACACCGCAGGACCAAGAACCTCGTGCTGGAGAGGCAGAGACAGCCTCCACCTGAAGGCTTGTCCCACTATGCTGGACAACCACTTGACTATCTCGTGGAGCTGCAGCACTGAGGTTTCCCTTGTTAGAAATGAACTTTCTGGCTTCTTGTGCACGTCCAAGTGAAGCACTGGCAGGGCCATGCATATATTTTGACAACTTTAATTAACATACCATAACTTCTTAAGTGTTATGACAGTGTTCTGTGATCAGAGGTCCCAAGACATTTTTAATGCTTTGGAACAAACTAGTCTCTGGCCTAAAGTGTCTTGGGTGAGCTGAAGTTGCACCATTGATGGATTTGGCCCCATGAGTTCAGTGGCTCCAGCAGGCTGTTTGCGAGAGTCAAACTCTGGCAAATGATCGACTCTGAGCTCAGTTGGAAAAGCTCATGAAATGAAATCACAGTGCTTTGCCCATTAGGCTTGGGATGAAAAGCGAGCCTTAGAGCTGCCAGTGGTTCATATTTCATGCACAGAGATTTACTTGTATTAGCTAAGATTGTGATGAGTTTGAGAAAGAGGGAGACAATTTGTAAGCCAACGCAGAAATAATACTTCCCTATAGTAAGTGTATAATGAGAACTGTTGCTTTTGTTGGATGGAATAAGTTTAGATTGTTTAAGATATGCAGGTTTTGAGTTGTGAACTGTATCACTGGTGATTGACCTCCTATGTTATTTTTACATCACTTCTTATTTCTTGACATCCTAAGTTTGCTTCTGAGACTTTCATTCCTATTCTTTTGCTCTTTTCCTTTCACACCTCTTCCCTTAATCTTTCCTGCTCTGCCTTTGGAAGCCTCTTTGCTTTTAATGGACATCTAATATTTGTCACAGGCAGCATACGCTTTGCACAAAGCAGGTCTCTAGACATTACAGCACATGTAAGCAAATTTGGGCTGGTTTTAATCAGAAAGTGATGCAACCACAGCATTAAAGAACCTTAAAGAACTTTGTGTTATGGTTTGCAGCACCTACGTTGGTCACTTTAGAAGTAACCTTAATTGCCTTGTGCTTTCTGCAGTAGCTCAGATCTTCTGGCAGTTAGACCTTGTAGAAAGAACAAATTCATTTCCAATGCGGAGTTTGGCACAAAGGCCCCACCACAGCCGTGTGCCACAGTCCTGCCTGGTTAAGGACAGATTTCCCTGAAACTTGAAGATTTCTGCTTTCGGATCCAATGGTTGAGGTCAAGAATTTAATTAAACTTTGATCCAAAGAAGGCTGCCCATCTCCTGGATTCCTTTCCAGAGCAAGTGAGCTCTCACAATAAGCAAAAGAGGATATTTCAGCTGATTTCATGTTCCCTGGCTTTGGATGTTACTTCCTCTTTGATTTAGGATTTTACTTTTTCCATGCTCTGCACTGGGTAACCTCCAGAGCAAGTTACAGATCCTGCCAGTTTCTTTGGATGAATGTAGATGTATCTTGAAGCAGTGACCCAGCTGCTGGGCTTGGGCAAGTGATTTAAGGTCCATTGCCTGAGAAATCAGGGGTGGGGTACCTGATCTGTTGGACTTTGAAGGACCTGATTTTCTAAATGGGCTAAGGAGCCATCTGCCTTCTGAACACCTTCTAGTGCTTCCCACAAAGCTGCAGCATCTTTCAAACTTGGCAACCAGGGGGTATGGGGATGTGGTACGGTTTTATTTACCTGTGCTTCCATTGGACTTGGGCACAGATGGGGGGGACCAGTCTGTGAGCAGAAGAAGCCTCACCCAACAGATCAGTCCTGTTCTAACACACTTCCAGTCCAGTTCTGATCTGTCTTCCTTAACTCACTTTACACAAGCAGAAATGGCTAGGGAATGGTGGAGGCAATGATTGAATGTGGTGGTCCAGAGGTTGCACGGAATTTTAGAATGAGATAGATGCATTAAAATATACATCTATAAATTGATTCTTTCCGGAATTTCAGTGGTGCTTGTCTTGTGTGGAAGCATTCATCCATATCTGTAGTGGATGTACTGGTGGTATACACTTACTTGGAGCATTAAGAAACCAGAAAGTTTCTCAAGTCTCACTTACAGCAGGACTAGATATCAAACTGGTTTTAAAAAAGGTTATATTGAAACTGTTGAAAAATCTGTTAGAGAACTTCTGAGGAAAAAACCTGGGATTTCAACCAAGAGGATTTGGTTCCTAGGGGTAATTTTTTCTTTTCATCAGACTCTGATCATACAGTCTAGCTCTCTGCATACCTCCATTGTTCGTTAAAACCAGTCAAGCATGGAATATCTTTTGCCCCAATACCTTTTGCCAGAATGTATGCTTACATATATAAAAATTATAATCAGATTTCCCTTTTTAACCAACTCCCCCTTTTCTCCATTTGTGCACATAAAGCTTCTATAACATGTCTTGTCCAGCTAGGGTGGCTCAAGGCAGGCTCATTCCTGTGCTGAATAACCATGGCAAGTTTGAGGCACACAGCGATGTCCCTCTCACAGCATAACGCCAGGCCCCTCCAAGGCTTTTGGGAACATTCAGGAAACAATCAGCTGTCGGAGAAAGAGCCAGGAGAAATGAGAGCAGTGGAAACAGTGTTTGGCTTCACCAGTGGCTGGAGCAGCAAAGCCACGTACTGTCAGGCCCGTTTGGGCTCCCTGCTTGTGCTGCTCTTGGTGTGCACCACGATGCTGCACAGGGACAAGGCGTCAGGTTCGTGCCACCTGTCTTCAGTGTAGCCGAAGCTGGGTAAGTCCAGCTGGCAGAAGGCAATAAGATGCCAGACTTGCTTTTGGCACCCCGGGTTCGTGGGGTGGCAGCAGCGAAGGCGGCGTTGCCGGCTGCCGGTGCCCTGGGAGCACAGGAACCAGGATTGCTGCCAGCAACAAGCTGCTGATGATGGGTGAAGATAAAGTAGAATAAAACTCTCCACGGGGAGCAGAGCTGCTGTCCCCAGGCATTAGGGGCTGGGGTGTTACGAGACAGAGACTGATTGCTTGTGTTTGGGTCACACTTCTTGGGTCTGGGTGGCTCCTGAGCAGTTCATGTCCCATTGCCTGGGTTGCAGGGCTCCCTTGGGACAGGGGGAATGTCCTCTTCTCAGCCTGAATCTGGAGGTAGGGTGGGTTCCGTGAGAACATCCCTGGGTTTAACTCCTCACTATAAGTCTGCTTCACACACATCTACTGCAGGCATTTTTCAGACAAAGATCCTGCCAGGAGTTTGTGGTGCAGGTTGCTCCAAACCTGGTGATGTTGCCCTCACGCCTTGCCCCTTGCCTTGCAAATATTTTTTTCATTTGTTCCATGGTGACTTTTGAACTGCCCCTGTTTTAAGACTAAAATGAGAGAGATAAAATATTCTTAATTTTAATTAAAACAAAGTTTATTTTGTTATTTCATTAGCTAGCCGTGTTATTTCAGGGCTTGACAGTAAAGTTATACGTTACCCTGTGGGTACTTCTAATTGTGTTATAGGGTTTCTCGTTTGCTCTGTCCAGAACAGTTTGACTCCTGTGCTGAGCTCCATCCTGCTGCAGCCTGGAACCAGTACAGCTAATGAAAACCACTCCAATAATAACAGGGGACTCTCAAGGGCTCCAGATAATTGGGAAAGGTACTATTAATTTTACTGGAAGGCAAGCCGGCTGAGCTTTAAGAGCCTACTGCTAAAGATACCAAGAAATAGGGCCTGATCATTTTGGAGGCAAGATAAGAACATGGAAGCTGGTCAAAGTAAACCAACAGATCTAGGGAAAATACTCTGTCAGTAAATGTCAACACAGGGACATGTCAGACCAATGCAGTCCTAGGTCTAGTGAATTCCTGCGAGCAAGGCAGGAGGCAAAGTCCTTTCCTGCCATGCTGTTGGGAGAGATGCATTCCTGATGGTGAAGGTCATAAGAGACCACGGGGAAAGTCTCATGCTCCAGGTGGAAACCAGGGACTGCTGAGGCCTTTTTTTTTTCCCTGCATGAAGGAATAGTTCCTGCTCTATTCTGGGACTATTTGGGCCAGTCCTGGACACCTGGACCCTCTGCTGCCTCTGGCAGCATCAGCACAATACAGTTTGAAAAGGGAGATAGGAAACCAAGAGGAGGCTGGTGGGGGTCACGCTCCCTGCACATAAAGCCTTTTCCCATTCATTAGGAGTTACAGATTTGCTTAAATCCCAATCGTAAATCCCGGTATCTTGTGCAGCGTGAACCCAGGGTGGCTGTAAAATGCTTTTGCAGGGGAACCTGAATAGAGAATTACACTGATTTAGAGGTGTTTTATCCGCTGTCCCTGGTATAAATACAATCGCTGCTGCTGAAGTTTTGGTGCCTGGAATTTATTTGCTCCAGCAGAGAAGGTGCAAAGGGAGAGGCGTGACAGTTTAATTCTTCTCTTGTGTTCCTTGCACAGTTTTAATGTTTTCAAGAAAATCTTTAGTAGGCATTTAAGGCAAAAATGAATCATATGTGGAATGGAAGGGTGTTTTAAGGATAGTGGTAAAGCAGGATGGAGAAGGTTTAGGTTCAACTCCCTACTTTGACCCAGGGATCAGGCCTACAGAAGACAGATGCCTAATTTCTGGTGATCCAGCCAAGTGCCTCTGACTTAACGGTTTGAATCTTTCTGCTTTTTTCTCTCCTATATGGTGGCGCATGGGGAGGCATTCTCTCAAGCTTGGGTAGCACGTAAGCTGTCTTGCTAATTTTCTCCCCCATTTCTCTTGTTGGTTGGCATTATAGGCTTACATCATTTTGTAAAAAAAAAATATGAACTTCTCAAGTCGTTTGAACCAGAGCTTGGATTTCCAACAGGATTGTGCTGTACTTAACCTTCAGCATGTTATAGTTTTAGTAGTTTTGTCCAATACGAACAACACCTTATCCCATAACATCCTCGGTGGATGTAGAAAGATGTTACAGGAAGAACTGAAAGGGGTTCCAGGAAAGTCAAGCTGTATGGCTTGTTTGATTTTTCTGTTTAGCCTCTTGAAGTAGCCAGAGAAGGGGCAATAAAAACATTGCAAAGGATACGTTGTGGGATAAAAGATACTCCATTACAAACCCTGTCAACATTAATAACTCCTATCTCTTCAGCAGTGCTCTGAGCTGTCAGTAAGAAACAGGAATGAATCGTGATAAAAACTGTCTGTCAGAAAGCAGATTGTTGGAAAGATAATGAAATCAAATTAATTTATGGTGAGGAGATTTCACAACAGACAACGAAGCAATACTGAAAACCACAGTCCAATGTAATCCCTTTGAAGAAACATTGTACTTATTACAGCTGTGATGATTACAAATGTTTGGTTTAAGAGGCTGTGTTGCAGTCTGGAGGGGAAAAAAAAAACAACAAACAACCAAAACAAAATCCAGGCTATTTATGGTCTCCAGATTTTAAAGATGGGAGCTAAAGAAAATAAGCCTGTAGACATGTGAGCCGAGGCTTAATATTTCCAACTTCATTTAAGAAGGGGTGGTTAGAAAATAGACCTTCCAGCCTGAAGGAAATTTCGATGTGTCAACATTTTGTTGGGGTTTTTGAAATTTTTGGTCCCCAGTTAAGATGAAAAGTGAAAATAACCTGTTTCTACTGAGTAAGAAGCTCTGATTCAAAAGTTTCCAAAAGTGTAACTGTCATTCTTCTGTCTAGATTAAACTGCCACAGAACAAATTATTCCATTTACAATGTCCATTTTGACTTGGAAAAGCATGATTTTAAACTCACTTTGGTCTGGAATACTTCAAACAGGAAAGCAAAATCTTGCATTTGGAAGAGATGCTTTTGATTTCCTGGAGGAGCTCTACTTTCCTAGAATTTGACATTTTCTCTTGTTTGGGGAATAGGAGGAGGAAGAGACTACCTGGATTAAACAATAGTTTCTGGTGGAGGAGAGGAAAGTAAAGAAAAAATATTTTTATAAGATCATACCTGTACTCCTAGTTTAATTTTATTACTTGCTCATGCACGTGAAGTGGTGAATCTCCCATGGTTTAAGACCTCCCCTCATTACTCCCTGTGATCCTACTCTTCCCTTCCCAGTCGGTGACCCTGGGGACAGGGCACACAGCTGTGCTGCCGTGGGAGCAGGAGCAACTCGGCGTTGCACAAGTATGACCTGGGAGGTCTCTGCCTCTCCCTCACTCTAGTCTTGGTCTTGCCTTCATTAAGCTGACCTGAGAAGGGTCCGTATCATGTGGCTTGCAGAGTGACCCTTGTAGTATAGTACTCATCCCAGAACCAAAGTAAGCCAGAAGCAACCAAAGCAGGCTGGATGTGCCTTGTCTCTGCACGGGTACTGCAGTGTCCTGTTTGGCAGAGGACAGATAGCCCCTTTGCTGTTATCCGAGCAGGGCCACCGAGTTCTCCAGCAGCCTGACACTGGCTTTGGAGCCTGTGGGATGCCAGCACTGCTCTCCCCCCAAAGGGCAAGGGGCTGGGTGTTGCTGAGAGCTGTGGTAAGGGCTGTTTCCACCTCTGCATGCCTGAATGCGGGTAGGAAGCAGGCAGGAGAGGGGGTGAAGACAGGCAGCAGGTTGTTGGGATGGAGTATGTTTTTGCTCTGGCTGGTACCATACCCCAAGGGAGTCCAAACTATGGTTTAGGGGGCAGGAGGATGGAGGTGTGGAGCTGCCCTTCCCATGCCAGGACTGCATGTGTGTTGCTGTTTGAAGCCCTGCCAGCTGTTTTGGAGTGAGTGCTGTGTGGGAAGGAGGTATCACTCCTTCCCCTTCTTCCTCCACCCTCTTTCATCACCCCCAAAGGGACCTGTGCTCCAGCTGAAAGAGACTTCCTCCAGTGGCTCCAGATGTGTTTGAAGAGTTTCTGTCTGTTTCTTTTAACCACCCCATCCCCTCTTTCTGGAGGTTTCTGCCCTTGGTATTGCTGAATGTGGAAGTCTGTGAATGCAATCAAACTCAGGGTGTGGGAATATCCAGCAGAGAAATCAGAAGGCATAAAGGTCCCCACAATCTCTCCCCTCTCCCCAGTCCACTGTGGTGCTTACATATCAGAATGACCTGAAGCTGAACTATGGTTTTAAGGAGATGAATCCCTTGGTTCCTTCTTGCTGTCAGGGCTGCCAGCCCTGTGTGTGGGCATCGTCTGCAGCGTGCTTAGCACTGACTCTCCCCCAGCTCAATGACAAGTTCTCACTTTGTTTGTTGTTGTTTGTTTTGTTTTGTTTTTTCCCCTTCCAGCCAGGCTGACATTTAATTCTGCCTCGGCCAGTTAAATATAACCCCAAAACCCGCGGGTGAGAAAATGTGGCTCTCTGTCACGCTCGTTTCAGAGGAGCCAATTAGCAATGGTGATCCTCGGGACTTGGCAGCCCCTTCCTGGGCACCCGGCAGCCCTGGCCCTGCCTGTCATTCTCAGGATAATGTGCTAGGAAATGGTCTTGTGGTTTACTAAGAAAAGCAAAGCAAACAAACTCCCTCTCCCCCGCCTTTGCTACCCAACAACCTGTGGGCATAATTGATTTGCAAGATTTGCAGTCAGGATGTGGCTTTGCTGCAGATGAAGTTGCTGAAGAGCCTGCTCCTCTCTGGCTCTTTGCCCGGTTCCCCCTGGTCCAGCAAATTTCCACATCCGAAGGTATTCAGTGTGGAGGCATTGATGGGACAGAGATCTCTCCTTTACCTCATCCCTGCCTTTATTACCTCAATTCCCCTTCCCTGTTGCCCTGCTGCAGTGCTGGTACCGCTCTTATTCCCACTCCCAGGCTGCAGTTTCCCCTTTGGGAGTGGGAGGCTGGTTCACCAGGCTGTGGGCTTGCTGGGGTCCCTAATGTCCCTGTGACCTGCTCGAAGGCTGCATGCTGAAAACCTCTTTACCAGGGACTGCTGTCCTCCCGGGTACAAACCCACCACGCACTGCCCTGGGGCAGGACAGAGTATGTCTAACCCAGCGCTGTGCCTGCAGCTGGGTCTGCTTGCTGATACCTGAGGAAAATGAGAATAGACTGATTCTTCTCCTGACACATCCTTTATGTTGGAAGTCTAGCAATGTGGTGGGGTGGAGGCTCTGCTCTGAGTCAGTGATGGGTCTGGTGTTGAATTTGTCTTGTCCAATTTTATATATATATATTTTTTTTTTTGCAACCAACTGTGGAGGCTTCTTGGTTTCTGCAATGGCCTGGTAAAGGCTTCTGCTGTTAATGGCCATTTGAAATCTGCTGCCTGATCTCTTCAGCAGCAACCAATTCTTTGCTGTGGTGTGAGAAAAGGTGATTAATTTTGTTGCCCAGAGTCCTGTTTGATTTGTCCTCTCTTTGCATGGAAAACATCAGAAGCTGTGCCAGTGCAAAGGTACCTTTCAGGATTTGCAGATGATATGCTCCAAAAAAACCAGCAAACCTGGGCCAGTTTAAGCCATTTATGGCTGGTTTGAGATCCCTGCTGTCTCTGAGCCAGGGCTCCTGCTCCTCCTCAGAAATGCTCCTCCCTGTCTCCCTTGTGGTTTAGGACCTGCGTCTTCTTTTGCCGTGTGAAGTTCCTCATTCTGGCTGGACTCCTGGCCTTCTCCCCCTTGTGCCAAGCTGGGTGTGGTGCGAGGTGAACCTCCAGGGTGAAGGACACTCCTGTTGTCCATTAGGTACTGGTGAATGGGGCCAGTTGGGGCTGTCATCAACCCTCTGACCTGTGTTAGCTCCTGGTGTGGGAGTGAGCCCTGATGATCACAGAGCAGGCAACACGATGGCGATCCAGCAAACAGATGGACATATGATATTCATAAAACCGGGGGTGATTCCCTATCCCCTGCAGCAGGAATCTGGGATTAACTCTGTGCCGGTCTCTGGGATTTAGGTGCTGTCTGCTACCACTTACCTGGCAGCCCCACGCACTGCCACGTAATGTCTGTCTGTTGTACCTTGCTGCAGAGCGCTGCTGTCTGAGATCACCTGTGGGCTGGGGAGATGGAGATGCTGCCCAAACCCCTCCCGGCACGTGCTGCCTGGTGCCTGTGGGCACGTATTGGTATGGGGACAAAGCGATGGCTTTGGGAACGCTCTGCGAACCCATCTCCGGTTATTAACTCACGTCTGGTGAATGGCCCAGCCTTGATTTGCTGACTTAAACTCAAGCAGGACAGATGTCTGTGCATGGTGCTTGGACATAATCATCACTTCTGTATTGTACATCTGGCTGTAGATTATCTTCAAAACATTTGCAGCAAAATAGCTCCTCAAAACAATGTTTCCTCTTGGTGTTGAGACTTATTTTCCTTGTGCTCCTTTGATTTTTATCTTCTCCACATTTTCTGTATATCACCCTAACAAGTCATAGAGGCTGGACAGTGTCCATATCACATCAATACTAAATTTCATTATATACAAACATCAATCTGGCTCTGGGCTGCCTTTTTAAACTGTCATCCAACCTGGTGGTGTTCAATTTCTGTTTAGGTCTGACCGTGAAAAAGCATTGGTTCAAAGCTTGTTCCCCATAATGTTCAGATCAAAACAGTTCCTCTGTGTGTTTATAATAAAAATATATTTTCACCAGCTCTTGGGAGCATTGACATTTTCATCAAGGCAATTTTCTATGGCCCCAATCCATCACAACACACGAGCTGTTCCATTGGTTCCAGTATGACTACTCATTGCTTAAAGTAAATTGTTTGCTTAAAAGCTTGTTGGATCAGGGCCTATAAGCGAGAAAAGATTGCTGATTAGAAAGCGCATTTGTTCCTGTTGTGGGATTTGATGGCAAATTAAGGACATTAAGAGAATTCCAAGATTAATGCCTATATATTTTGGGAAAGGAATATTTCAATACTTTTGTGTTATTGGGAGGCCCTGTAATAAACAGAGCTTATGCAAATGGGATGCTAAAGACCAAATCCCAGACACTACTGGGGTTTGATGAGAATAAACTGAAGGCAGAATTAATCTCCAGGAGAACTAAATGGCTATTTTCATGCTTATGAACTTAACATACTTTCAACTCCACCTTAATGAAAGACACACTCAGTTCACTGTTAAAAGAGGCACTTAAAAGGTATTAGCGCCGTAAGTCCAGCTGTTACAAACTCCAATAAATTTGGATTAGGTCTCCACTGTTTGAGTTGCGTGTGTGGGTGCCTGACCTCAAAGCAAGTTGTTGGTTTTTTTAACTTATTGATATATAGCATTACATCAGGTTAATTACACGTCGCTGTATTTCATGTCGTCTCGGCACAAACCCCCGTGCATCACGGCATCGTGTCGGAGAGCGGGGCATCGGGAGCCTCTTGCAGGGCTGGGGTGTGCTGGCTGCCCGCCTGCCTCCCCAGCCCTCCCCTGAGATGAATACTGCGAGCAGGGGCGGCTGCTCGGTTTTACAGTACACAACTGGCTCCCTGCCCTCCTCTCTCCACCCCACTCCATCCCATTTTTTCATTCCCTGGGGTACTTCCCATCCTTCACCTTGCGTGATAACAAAGCATATTTTTAAACTTTTATTTTGGTGCGTTGGAGCAAAATGCCCAGTCTTGTAGGGCAGAATTAAGAGCCTGAATTGGTGGGGCTTTGATGCGAATTTTCTCTTGCTGGCTCTGGTCAAATATTTGGTCCCTGTGTTGTTTTGCTGTGAATTCCTGGCCACCCGTGGAAGGGATCACGCATGGGCAGAGCAAGTTCAGATTTATGGCTGCATCTGTGTAGATGGGTCCAGATAACAGCAAATCTTTTGCTCTGAAGGCACGGCAGCCGCTACGACAAAAGAGATGCCTTAAAACTGCATTTCCATTTAAAGTAACGCCAAGTGCCGTGGACCAGCCCAGCCATGTGAGGGAAATATAAAGCTCCGTGATAGGGAGCAAAGGAGGAGAGGGGAAAAAATCTGGGTAGCAAGTAACTAAAATAGATGAAGTGGAACAGTTGGAAATCTCAACTTGAGTGACAAGGGAGAAAGAAGAGATCCAAAGTCAGCAGCAGATGACTCCGGTCTCACATCCCATCCCTCTTCCCCCCTCCTTCCCTGCTGCCGCCGCTTTCCCAGCAAAGGCAAGAAAAAAACAGAACGTCTTTTCCAGATTGGGGGCTGAGCGGCCTCACATGTTGACACAGCAATAATTTTTAATGAGAAATTTTTAGTATTTGTGTGGGAGAAGTTAGCATTGTGTACACAGATGCCTCTCCGGCCACCGCGCCGTGGTCCGGGCTCGGCCACGTCCCCCTCCAGCACAGCCCGCGGGGTCCCAAGGCAGATTCCTTTCAGGCGAAGGGAAACATTTAGGCTTGCTCACCTTTGAACTGCATGCGATGGTGTTTACCTTGGCAAGACAAAGTGGCAGTTTTACAGATATTAAAAACAGTCCTGAGGGGAATCTGGAGGCCTTCCTATATTTTAATCACCCAATTTAGCCAGCCTGAGGAGTCAGCTGGAGGGAAAACGTGTGGCAAAGTGGTTTTTTTTGCATTTTGTTTTGGTTTTCTTTTTTTTTTTTTTTAAGGGTATTTAACAGAAAATAGCCCAGTACTAAAACAAGAAGGAAGAAAAAGAATGTGTTCTATTTTTGATGCCCTCCCCTCAAAAAAGAAAAAAAAAAAGTGGGAATTCTCGTATTAATCCATAGCACCTCCACGCTCCATATGGTTTCTTTTTCAGCATTTCCTGCTGGGCTGTGCTCTACCTCAGCTAACCCCGCTCCCCTCACCCTCTCTGGGCACGTTCCTCTTCTAATTTCACTTCTACCTGCCAGGAAAGATGGGTGCAGATGGGTTTTACCCACATCTTGAAGCGAGAGCTCCCCTCCCTGCCAGCGCTCCCTCTGGTGTGCGCCATTAAAAAGAAAACTGGGTTTTTGTGGGGGAAGAGATTCAAAGGAGTCGTGAGTGATGTCTGAAGTTATGCTGAGGTCAGGACCTTGCTTATTGATTTTCTAACACAGCAGAACCATGTACGAAAGGAAGAGACCTCCTCGCCTCCCCCTGATCCAAGATATTCCTCCAGCCTGGGGGGGAGAGGGGGAAATTAAGAAAAAAATCTGGCTGCAAGCAGTCAGGCTTCAACCAGCCTGTCAGACGGCTCTCTGCAGGAACACAATCCATGTTGATTTTACAGAGAAGGTTGTTATCCACATTTCACCACTGATTTATTGTTTTTTAACCAGCTCCTTATGCTAGACTTTTTAAAAAAAAAAAAAAAAAAAGTCCTTTTGCACTTTGCAAGCGGGGAGACTCGCAGGCGGTGGGATGGCAATGGAGGTGCCCTGTTCCTGCTCCGGCTGGGCCGGGCACGAGTGGTGGGCGAGCGCTGCCGGCCACCTGCGATGCTTTCCTTAATATTTGTCAGAATTTACGAAGGCCGTGGCTAATGCCCGATAACACGCTTATGTGTCCGCTCTGCCCGTGGGCTGCAGCAGGGCAGCCTGGCTTAGAGAGTGCCGAAACCTTTTTGGTTGCTTAAGGAATAAGGAGGGTATGTCTGAGACAGGTCTGATGAAGCCCTGCAGAATTAAAATGGCCAAACGCGTCCCGTCGCCTACATCTGCAGAATTCATTAGGCGAGCTTGATTGGCCTTTGTTAAACAAAGATGGGATAAGGTTTCATACTTTTTCTGTGGGAGTCGAGCTAAAGTTTCAGGCTGATGATTTAGTCAGGTGTAAGCATGAAGTTTCCAATTTAGAGAAATAAATCTAAAGTGATTTTATTATCCTCTGTTTTACCCTGACACCCTGCTTCACCCCGACTCCCTGTCAGAGCACGCATGATGTGTTTATACAGGCTGCACCATAATCGACTGGCAGGCAATATAACACGGGACACAAAATGCATCTTCTACCTAACACCAGCATCAGTAGCTTCTATATTTCATCATCTTCCCCTTCCTTCACCAGTGACTCTTCCTTTCCCTGAATCCCTCGAATTTGCGTGCCCCTGCTCTGCCGGGGGCTGGGCCAGTGGTGAGAGACGCACCGTGTCGGCTCTTCTCATGCTCTGCAGCTTCATTTTGCTTCTTTACATATGTTTTTCAGGGACGTCCCTGGATCAGATTAGGTGTCCTTTGGCGGGAGCTGTTTGAACAAGCACGTGTGTCTAAGAAAACTTACAAAACTTTTCTTTTTGAATTGGTAAAATTGTAATTTTTTTTTTTTTAAATATCTTTTCTATTTTAGTTCTCAGTTTCTGCTTCAGGAGCAAGTATTCTATGAAAACGCTAAGATTTTGACAACATATTAATGAAAAAATTTATGTGATTAAATTGACTGAAAATACCTGTTTTCCAAAGTTGCTTAAAGAGAAAGCAATATGAAAGTACAGATAGCGATGCTGGGGGGGAGAAAGCAAGCCGCTTTGGCCAGGTTTTCAGATTCTGTTGATTAAAAGTCCGTACAATTTAGTTATTAGAACATAAGGACACAACAATAGGTCAAATTAATTTCTTCATCTCAGATATATCCCTGTTGACTTCAGTGAAGTTCCTTTAATGATGAATTTGTCCTGCTGGCTCAAAGATAAAAAGAGAAGATATTTTTGTTTAATATTTCAACAAGGGGAAGAGGTTAGGGAGGGAATTCGGTTTGCACAAGTTGTGTTTTTCCATGAAGTTTAACAAGGGCAGCCACCACCTAGCCAGCTCTGTTGTATATTTGTCTTTTTGAGGGCTGAGTGCTTTCTCTATAGACTCTCCCAAGCCCTTGCAGGGCAATTTTTGCCAGATGTAACCTGCAAAGGACGCTTGCAGCCGTGGTTTGTTCGTGTTCCTGTGAGCAGTGATGGGAGAGGCTCTTGTTCAGGTGCCCGCTGATTTGATTTTATTTATTTGAGGGTAGGATTTGGAGGTAGAGCTGTGTGCTGTGTCAGTCTGTCCTTGGCACAGCAGCATCTGAGTGCTACCCGGTGCTCTCAGCAATGCGCCTAACCCTGGTCCCATCGTGCCTGTGCCTTTCCTAGGCAAGTCTCTTGCTGCCAGTCTCACGTTTGCCTCGATGCGCATTTTTGGCCTGTGTGATGTCATTTGCTTTCCTATGCCTTTCTCTTGTGCGTTAGCAGGACTGAGTTCAGGCTTTCTCCCACCTCTGTTGGGCCCATCTGGCTGAGGGCAGAGTAGTGAGAGGCCAAAAGCCTGCAAAGCCTGGGGATGTCTTTGGAGACCTCCCAAGGCAAAAGCCAGTTCCAGCCAGATTGTTTCCTTCTGTATGTAGACTGGGTGGAAGAGCAAGATTCGAGGGCTTTCCACATTTGCACTTTGAGCCAGGTCAGGATTCAGCACATGTAGTGTGCGGATGGCCAAGGAGGCTTGGTTTTCTTGTGGGATCAAACACTGGGTGAACTTGGTGATGTGGGAATCCCTCCTTTGCGCTCCCTAAAGAGGACAGCTTGTGCTGTGGTGTTTGGTTGTTGAAATGTGTTTGTACGGCTGTTCAGCATGGGTCAGGTTTATGGGTGTTGGCCAGGTATGTGAGTGGAGAGTTATTTTGCTTGCCTGGAGCAAGAGCTCCAGAGAAAATGGCTTCTTGCCCAGGCAAGAAGTTGAAAGTTTCACTGGTCACTCTCCATCCTGGAGTTCAAGGCATCTGGCAGGTTTCTGTAAGCCTTGGCTAAAAGCAGCCTTTCTGCTGCAAGTAGTATTGCTTTTCAACCTGGGAACAAAATGTTTTGATGAGAGAGGAGGAAACCTTTTCTGTGCTCTTCTCATCCTTGTATCCCTGGGTGCTTTCCAGAGTAATTCAGAAGTATTGCAACTGGGCAAACTGAGGCACTGAGAAGCACAGTGTGTGGTTTAGCAAACCTTTCTTTATCTAGGGTAACTTTTAGGGAGACCCTAGCTTTCTCCAAGGAAGAAGAGCCTTAAAATAGTAACTTTATGGAAAAGAACTGCCATATTTTGAGATACTAAACTGATTGTGGCTAGTGACGCTGTGGTGTGGCTTTATTTCTGCCTTGGCCTGCTGTTCCCAGTGTTGGGCATCGTGATAACGTCCATGGTTCCCTGTGAGAAGGCCCCTCAGTAGTGTGGGAACTAGCATAAAGTGTTAATCAATATCGTAGGAGAACAGCCCTTGGTCTGTGTTTGCACTTACCTCTGATGAATGTTTTTCATCCCTTGGTCCTCATGCCCTGTGGAAGCTAGCCCCCAGGAATGGGGCTGGGATATGCCTAGGCACTGCTCCTGGATGCAAGGGTTGGGAACCTTTCCTGGACCCCCCTAGTATCAATGTCATGTGTGGCTCTCTGCGCAGGACATGAGACTTTTGGGACAGAGACAGCAAGAAAGACTAGAGAACATGGATATGGGGGATTGAATGAAAAGCTAGAGGCTAAAATCTTGATATAGTTACAAGGCTGTGAGGAAGAGGGCAGAGGCAGGACCTGGCAGCATCTCTGTGTGGTGCTCCTCTGCCTTGACCCAGCGGTGTTGCCCTCAGCATCTCCTGCTGTCCTGCTTCCTCCTGGCTTACCTAGTAGCCCTTGTGCCAGCATGTCCCTGCTGCCACTCAAGTGGACAAGCATCAGCCTGGGAGACCACACGTGAACTTCTTGTGAGGTACAGATGTTGCAGAGTCAAAGCCTGGCCACCCTTGGTCTAGGAGGGACTTGGATTTCCAGTGCCCCAGAGAAGCAGGAAGTGCAGGAGACACGGATATCATGAGAAAAGAATTGATAGTCCCCCCTCGGCCTGACCAAATATTGATTTTGCCGTTCGGTTCGTATCGTTTTTCACCGCCTTGCCAGCCCTCGGGGTGGAGGTTCCCTCTCGCAGCCCCATGGGCGGTGTTTCGGGGAGGGAGACAGACAGAGGGACCGGACCTCTCACCAAGCAGGGTGAGGACAAGGATCAGTCACCTGCTAAATTGACCCAGCTGGGGGGATGGCAGTGGTGGGGAGAGGGGGTCTTCTGGACATCCAGTCCTCCCAAAGCCTCCAGCACTGTCCTGTTAGCTAATAATGTTGAGAGAGCTTACGTTGGAAGAGGTTTGCTATCTTGCGTTCCCTGTCAGTGCCCCCCGCTGTGCTATGACTTTATGTTTAAGGTTTGATATAAAATCCAGGGAATGCAAAGGATCTTCCTGGCTTTCGTCGGTTTTGGAGTACACGCTTAATTTTTGGATCCGATTGCTAATAAATGCAACGATCGGCAACCACAAATCAGCCTTCCCCGGCAATTCCTGCTACCACAACTTTGCAGGAGCGCTGCTATCCAAACACTCACAAATTATGATTTTTGACTCAAAATTGTATCTGCTACTGCTGGAGGTAAAACTATTAATATATAAATAAAGGCTAATTCTGTCCTGGTTGTTTTTCTTCATGAGGTCACTAGTCCCTGAGGAATTATAAGCAAAACAGCAGAGTGCCTCACAAGAAATAGAAAAAATCATCTCTCATGGCATGAAAAAGAAAGATGTCTGGAATGTTTTTAAAGGATGTTCTCTAGCTTTCTTTGGTTGTATTTTCCACCACATATACCATGTTTTTACTGGGATTGAAAATGATGGTGTTTTCTTCATGATGCTGTTGCTAGAAGATAGACTTGCTGGGAATTATGTGGCCAGTTCATTTTTTTTAAATGTGTAGCTGATTTATATATTGATATAATGATGCAAAACCACTTGGAATCCCCATTAAAACAGTAATTTTCAACAATTCTGTGGTCTCAAGGCAATATTGACTTGCTGTCTTCACAAATCTTTGGCTTAATTGTAAGTTATGTTACCTGATGGGAAAATACTCTTTAAAACAGGAAGAAAATGGGTATGGAATTTTTTTCAGGCTGTTGTGGGTAGTGTTTCTCAGCCTGTGTAAACCAAAGGACTAATCAGTCTAAAAAAAAAAAAAAAAAGGCCAATAAGTGTCAAATAGTTGTCTGTGTGTGTTTGTGTGACGTAAGCCACATACCGCAATGTAAAATTAGACTACTCTTCAAATGCCCATTTTTACTTTGATTTTCCCCGTTGTATTTTGCACATCTGGATGTATTGGTCTTTTCTTAACAATCTGGCATGTTGAGACAAGATGCTTCACTTGGGGGGTGGTGCGTTGCTGGAGCAGGTACCCATGAAGGCTGTAGGATCACCACCCCAGGAGGCTTTCAGGACTCAGTGGCTGACCTGCTTTGGTGTGGGAATCTGGGCTGAGCAATCTCCAGGTGCCCTTCCCAGTAAACCCATCATGCTTCTATGGTTCTTTTGCACCTGTGCAAGTGTTGAATCTTCTGGTGCATTGTGGACCACAAGTGGGGCAGTGTTGGCCTGAAGCACCTGCAGACTGACATGCAACCTCAGGGATGATGGAGCTTCCCATGCAGAATGTGGAGGTGTTACATGTGGAAGATTTGAAGTCATGAACTTGCAGGCAAAGCTGTTCTTGTGTTATAACCTGCTACATGTACCTGGATCTAAAATTTTGAATTTTTCCTGTGTAAGCATTTCCCTGTGGCGTCTTGGTTGGAAGAGCTTGGGTTTCCTCTCTAGACAGCAAAGAAAAACCCTGCAGAGATCAGCTTAGTCCTCCAAAATTAGCTTCAGCTATGCATGGGGAGCTTGAGCTGCCTTCATGCACTGCTTCTCTCTGGCCGTAGCTTAGAAAGCACCTATGGTCGTTGCTGTTTCATGGGACCACAGATGAAAACCAGAGGATAGGTCGTGGCCCTGGTGTTTTTACTATATTGCTCTTCTCATGTCATGCCACTTTTGCATGTAGACCGGCAGAGTAAGCAGTGGTGAAGTCCTGACTTACACAGACCTTGGGTGGCACAATGCTTGTGACACAGGCACGAGGACAGCCAAACTGCACCAGATCTTATGATATGCCTGTAGTTACCTGCCTGGGCTTTTAGCCCAGTGTAGATAGACCCCCTATTTCAGGATAATCCTCAACATTATAAATTTACCTGTGCAGATGGGACCCAAAGGGAATATTAGAACAACGAAGAAAAAACCCAAGGAAAAACGTACCTATTAGGCAATGTGAACCTTTGTGCAGCCTTCATTAGTACCAGCAGGGTTATAGTTACTTTTAATCATTCAACTAACTGTACTAGTGAAAACTTTCAACTTTCAGCCATTTAAATTGGAAAGGTCTTTAAAATATTTATTATCACTGTAAATCATGCCATTTAAGGTCAAAGCAGAAGCATTTGTTGGATTTGAGCAGGATCCCAAGTTGTTTTCTTACCTGGAGGTTGAGTCCTGGTGGAAAGGTCTGTGTTTCTAATTTTGCTGTGCTATTTTGTTACTATGAGATGATGGGAACACCATTATGCTGTGCTATTTTCTATTTTTTAATTGGTACATTCATACACAGGTCTGGCTGGAGTTGAAAATCTCAGAGAAAAAGCCATTAACACCTGCATGTTTGACCTGCAGTTTATAAATCAGAACATATGTTTTCATATTTCTAACCCCCAAAACCAGAAAAATGTGTTAGTGAATATTTGCAGCAAACTCAGATGCACATTGTCTTTCCAGTGTCAGCAGACCAGAGTGTCAAAAGGTATAAATCATTGCAATTACATGGATTTTGCTTGAGGTCTAGCCTTGATTGATGCCTCTCCCAAATAAGATATTATTTGGGATGTGGAACATGCACACTTCTTAACCTGCCACATTAAGATTGCAAAATGCCACTCTTGCTCTCTTTGTGTGTGTGTGTAGGGCATCTAAAAGTCGTGGTGGGTTTCTCTGTTATTCGTGTGACGACTGGCACCTTTGAAGGTGTATTTAGCTTGCTGTTGTGGGAAACACTTAAGCACATGCTTGCATCCTGTTGCAGTCGCTGGTGAAATCGGCAAGACTGACTTTTGCACTTGCAGTTCAGCCCGGTTTAGCCGAATGGGATCTTTAACAAAGTCTGGGTGGAGTGACTTATACGGATGCAATGGTGTAAGTGTGATGGGAGAAATGCTCTCCTCTTTTGATCCCAAAGCTCTCCTCTTTTGATCTAAGCACTGCTCCGAGCTGCCTAACTCATCCTATCCTTCCCCCTCTTGATGAGCACGCCTTCAGCAAATACACTACCTGCCCCACTTTTATATTCTTGGTGTGGCTCCTGTTGCTCACCTGGCAGTGCTATTCAGACCGTGCTGGGTGCTGTGCAGAGACGCGGCGTGGTAAGAAACCCAAACCTTCCCCCAGGGTTTTGAGCCTTTTAACATTTGTGTTTCGCTTTGAGGTGGCACAAGGAAAACGTGCTTGGGGGGGGTCTGGTGAAGTGGGCTGACTTTTTGAAGGTGATGTCTAAGATCTCATTGACTTCCAGAAGAAAAATTGGACCTAATTACATCCCTGAACCGCAAACTTTAATCTGCGAGAAAATAGCAATTTGCATTATACACAGATTTGATTTTACATTTAGGCTGTACATTTAAAAAAAAACAACCAAAAAAACCCCAAACCAAAACCAACAGATGGATCAGTGAATCATGATGGAAAAAAGTATGTGAAATAAAAAAAAAATAATAAATGAATTGGGGAACATTACACCTTTAAAAAGTTCCTACCTCTGCTGTCCTGTCATTGTAGGTGACAAAGATATATCCATTTTTTTGTTTGAGGGCAAGAAATGAAACAGAAGGGGGAGGAAAAAAAGGAGAAACTTTAGTTTTCTGTTTTTTTTTTGTTTCCTAGAGTAGTGGCACTTATTTGGAAATCTTTTTAATGGTTACCTTACCCTTTAAGACCAAAAGTTCTAACCTGAGTCCTGTACTTAGCTAAAAATCCCTACAGAGATTCAGGTTTCTTGCTCGAGCTGCCCGGAGTGGTGAGTTCAGGCCTTTGCAGTGATTGTCAGCTAGGAGAACATTAATGGAGTATTAGAAAAATGAAGTCCCCGACCCCTCCTCCCTTCTGGCTGGTTGTTTCTACATGGTGGGAAGGAAAACATTTTCCCCGTCAGCCATTTACTGTGCAACAGGGGGAAACTGTCAGTTTGCTATGAGCAAACCCCTGCAAGATAAGTCAAAATGATTTACCCTGTAAATAAAGTGGGCTGTTTTCTTTACTTGGAAGAATTGCCCATGTGGCGAGACTTCCTATGGGAGGGGATGTGGTTGGCCCTCCGCATTTATCCACTGTGTTTGTCTTTTTTGAAAAAGCAACATTGGAAAGATTAACAAGTCTGTCACTGAAGGAACTGATATATCAAAGCTGCGGAGACAAAGCAGACCATTCATTCCTTACGTTTCAGAAATCTCACTTCCAGTGCAAACCAGGTCTTCCCATTTAGGTCCAGATGAAAGGAGGGATTTCCCTCTTCCTCCTCCCCCCTCAAAGTCCAGGGGATTTTATATATATATGTGTGTGTGTACATATATATATAAAAACACGTGTGTGTGTGTGTGTCCACATGCACGCGCTCACTCTGTACGTTGCATTTGGACCCCTCCCAGGCTGGTGAGTTATTTGCTGCTTGGGGGGAGGCCATGGGCTGCCAGGAGTGATCTGAGCGAGTACTAGACACCAGGAATCACTGTTCCCATGGACACCCCCAGAAATTTAGGATGAGTCTCTCAGTGTTTCTATTTTGTCTTCCCATTGTAAAAGGTGGAATAATTTTTGTGGTTGGTTGTTTTTTCATCTAACGTTGAGAGGGCTTGGGCGTGAGAAGGGGGAGAAGACAGGGACACTGCTGTAGAGGGGACTGGATGTCTTGAGATCCCTTCCAGCTGTGTGGCTCTGACTTAGCGATTACTAAGGTTTCCCTCCATGCAGAAAATCCTATACGGAAATACCAATATGAATAGTACATCTGACAGGTACTGGCTATGCAGGATTTATGGTGCACAGAACATATGCACATAGATCATATTGATTAGCGTGTATGCACTGGAGAGGAAATAAATTCACTTATCTTCTTAGGCTGAGGGATGTTCTGAAATTTCTGATGTTGTGATATTTCGTCCACATTGCCATTTCTAGGGAGGGGAAAAAAAAAAAGCATTTAAAGGACGGCCCAGAGATGCGGTGATCCCAGCTGGCAGTCATTGCTTAGCAGATAGACAAATGAAAAAACCTAGATACAGTGAAACATGTGACTAGAAAGCATTCCTACTTTAGCTGGTCACCTATATGTATATGTTCTTCCTTCTAAGGCAAAGAAACACATAGTACGTCGCTGCTCCCAGTGCCAGAAGTGCTGTTTTAAACTCTCATGTGCATAAACAGCTGGTGTCCAGATAAGGATCCCAGCATTAAAAAAATCCCAACAATCTATTTCAAACTGCTGTTGGTGAACATGCCATATGCTTCTGAGCCTATTCACCAGAGAGGCAAGAAGATGCATGCGGCGTGCTTTTCCAGGGTGTCACTTCCGTAGCACTCCGACTCCGAGGAAAAGCCCCTCTGCGGAGAGGTGCTGCCTCCCCAGATGTGCTTGACTCCATCTGGAAAACAAAACTCTGCTTTCCTGGGACTTCTTTTCCCGTCGGTCTGCAGAGCTTCAGCCACCTGCCCCTACACCCTTGTTTATGCCTCAGGCAGGGCAGTGCACGTGTCCCAGGCTGTGGAGATGTTTCCTTGCTAGCTATTGCTAGCGATAGCTATATGGATCCCATATGGACGTGGTGGCCAAGATCATATGCGTGCTGGCAAAGAGCTGATGGGCCACCCTGGTCTTCGGTGAGCATTGGCTTTGTTACAGCCCTGAAACCTGCTGCTCTGCCCCTGCCCATCACGCATGTGCCCAGTGTGTGCTGGTGATGGAGGATAGGAACAGCAAGCCCTGCCGGGGTCCTGCTTTCCCTTCCTTCCCCAAATCTTTTACCAGAGGGAAACAGCCCTTCTCCTAGTGCTGTTATGTGAATGCTTTGAAATATTTTGTCCCTCTTGTCTTTTCCATTTCCTGCATGTTTCTATCCAATGGACCTTTGGAATGAAGGGGGTGAAGATGAGAGACGTGTAATTCACCCTGCTGTCAAAAACGCTCTGTGCCTGCATTGGAGAGGCACTGGGAGGGGCAGTGAGGTGGTTGAGGACCTTTTCTTGGATGAAGAGGATTGAAAATTTAAATCCTTGCTGTGGAAGAAGCTGATTCTACCCCTGGGGGATTCTGGCCTCAGAGCTCTTTTTTTTTTT
>VXBL01004986.1:66377-99496 GCA_013400195.1 Aramus guarauna
CTTCTTCCTACCCTTCCTCTTGTAAAGATTTTGGGTTCAACCTGGTACAGAGCACAAAAATATTCCATGCTATCCCAAAGTGGACCTTTATTTCTTGTGCCACAGTCAGTGCAAACTTCAGTGACAAGCTTTAATATGACCTTGGGCTATATTCTTACCTGGATAAATGGAAAGTGTTTCTCTTCTGAACACCTGGGTTGTATTTTGTATAAAATATGTATGTTCTGGAGAAAACAGTAAATATGGCCATGAACTCCTGAGCTCAAGTTTCTTCATCAAATATCCACCACTTCCCCAAGGTAAAAAAAAAAAAGGGGAGGGGGGGAAGCAGCCCAGAATATGCTGAATCTTCCCTGTACAAACGACAATAAAATACGATTGCCGGGCACAATTCCATCAAGTTTTACAACAATTGCTTTTGAGCTGTTAAGTATGCTGTGCTTTAGTCAAGGATCTTGTGCTTTTGTACACAAGCCTCATGTTTGGTGACATTGAACCTTCGCATGCAGATACCGATTATTCAAAAAGTGGGGAGGAAAGAAAACTCGGGAAAGCTATTTTACATTTGTACTGTGGATTGTTCCCTTTAATCTGCAATCAGAACAAAGACTCACTCAGTTTTTATTACGGTCCTCTCAGAGGCTGTTAGCTACAGTGTGAACCCCTCCGGGGTTAAAGTGTAGAAAAATTGGGAGATGCTTGTGGTTTTGATGGAGAAGTGGAAGATTCCAGTGAGAGAGGTTGGTGCCTCTGTTGGAGAGTAACAGGAGGCAGTGTTAAGTGAAAGATGTTAGCTCATTTACAATCACTTTAGTTCAATTTACTCGCTGAGGTCACCGTCCTGCAGAGTTCCATGCAGGCTTTATGCTTTCACATATGAATAGTTTCACTGAAGTCCTTAGCTTAATCAAGTCATTATCTATCAAGAACAAGACACTGGCAGGGTGATAGAGGGGTGATGCTATTGTTAGCCAAGTATACATAATACATACCCTGCTTGCATTGTCCAGAGCCATGGCTGAATACCACGGCTTTCACTTGGAAGTACTTCTGTTTTGTTTCTCAGCTTTTCCATTAGGTCTCTTGTATTTCCCACCAAATCCAGCATTTTGGCATCTGCCCGTGGAAGCAGGCTTCTGGGACAGGTGACACAGTTAGTCAAGACAGCTGTGGTTTTGGCCAAAACACCTGCTGATGAGTGAGGAAAAAGGATGCAGAACTGATTTTTAATTGCTAGCTTTGCTTTAAGTTTTCTGTCTCTGAGAAGGTGTTTGGTTTTTTTTTTTTTTCAAGTAAGAAGCAAGTGAAAAGTCATTGCTGGCTGCTATTCCTGTCTGGAGAGGCAGCTGAGCTCTGTGTTACCCAGCAGAGTGAGCGGGCACAAAGCATCGTAGCACCTCCCTATGAAGTCTAGCTGTGTGGTGGGGAGAGGACAACAGTCGTCTTGCAGGTGGTGCTGGCATGGAGACAGCGGTGAGGCTGGAGGAAGGACGTTGCTAATGCCTGCATCCTGCTTCCTGACACAGCTTGAGAGGAGGACATGGCCATGGAATAAATGCTGTGGGAGTCTGGGTGTCTGAGAGAGTTCAGAGAAAGGCTGGTGTTGGCTCGGGAACCACTGAAGCTATTATGGTCACAGGTAAATCCAAACTGGATGTAAGAAGATAGTGTCTATCCATGATAAATAGGATCTTCCAGACTAGGCTGACAGCTGAAGACATAGGGACCAGGAAAGCACGCTCCTCTACAGCGGAGCTTATATGGATTACCCAAAGGTTTAAATAGCAGGGTTACTTTGAATGACGAGGCCAAGGCACCTCTTTCAATTCCCTGTTCCTATACTGTAACTCAGGCTGCCAAAACGTCAATGAATCAGCCTCACTTGCCGCCCATCAGCCATTTTAGTGAGGGTGACTGTAAAAATAGCTAAAGCAGTGGTGCTTTCAATCTCTTCTCTATTAAGGTGTAGGACTCATAATGGGGACAACTGGTGAATGCTGCTTCTTGACTTTGCCAGTCATGAGGGAGCAGAGGATAAGTGATTTTCTTACCATGCCTCAGTTCTCCTTGATAATATGTTTAATATTCATGTACTTTCCCCATCTGATGCTCAGGGTATGATGATATTGTTAATTAGTCCCACATTTTATGGTGCTGCTTTATGTACCATATTTCAAAAGAGGGTCACTAACAATCGGTGGTGGACCTTCGTTAATGAGCTGCAGCACGTTGCAAGAAGGGGTTAAAACAATCCAGAAAAAAAATCACCTCCTTTGTAACCTTTGTTTCAAGATCTTGACAACCCAAGGATGTTTGCTTTTCTCCCTGAAGGTTAAGTTGTCCTAACAGGTGCTAATTTTGTGTTTTCTTATGGAGATCTGTCCATATTAGAAGCAACTGTGAGCAAACAAAAAAGCCAATTAGAGTGCAAGGGTATTCTTCCTCCTCCTCCTTTCCATGTAGTCCCCAGCTATCTCTATCAGTCACCTTAAGCCATAGACTTATCCTTTCAAACCTTCTTGAGAATCCGTAGATTTGTGCCCTCTTTGGAGAAAAACCCATCCTTTTAATGTCATGGGAAAAATACTGTCATGGGCAAGTAGATGATCCATGCTAACTGGGGTTTGTCATCAGCTTTGGCAATCTGTGTAGCAGGGTTTGAGATTAATGGAGCCGAAGACTTTAAGCAAATATTGTTGGCGTGTAGTTAAACTGTCAAGAGAGCAAGAAAAAGACTTGCTCTGCAGCCACTAAATAAAGATTTGTATTCACCAAACACAGTGAACCTTTTATTAGCAATTATTTGCAGCTCACTACCTTCCAAAAAGGAAACAACTTGCTGTAACTTATTGTCAAGGGTTTATTTGCAGTTTGGGCTTTTTTTTTTTCCCCCCCCCCCTATTTTGAGGGTTTAATTTGAGCAGTAATTAAGCTCTGCCATCTCCATTTCTGTTAAAACACTATAGGCCAAATCTTTGTGCCATAAATAGTTTCAATTGATTTCAGTGAGATTTGAGTCTTTGGCCAAGTTTGTACACGCTGTTAAAACAATAAAATCCCCCAAAACCAAACCAACATCCCCGCCCCCAAAGAACAAAAACAAACCCACCCCTTCACTGAAATTCCCCAAATCCAAATAATGGCTATTAATTATTACAATATGTTAACACAAGGTCCAAAATGTTTTCTTCTGTGTAATCAACTATCTAGTTTGTGAGATGTAATAAACCAGAACAGCACATCAATTATAATATTTTATGATTATTTTATATCCTTGGCAAAATATGTGTGCTGTTATCTCAAACCTTATTAAAGCTCAGCCGATTAGAGGTTGAAGTTTTTACATAAGTTATTGATGTTGCTTCTTTTATTCAAACATTTTCATAACAAACTAGCTAGGAAAATATTTTTCTTGGCCAGAGTCTTAAGATGAGAGACTTATGTTGTAGGTAAGAGTATGCAACTGTTTGTTTGGATTAAGAAGACTGAACAAACAGCTCTCTGCATCTGTCTTAGAAACAGTTCTGCAGCACAACACATTTACATTTTCTAAAATGAGACCAATATCTTGTGCTCAGAAAGTGGGCTATTTAAAAATGACCTGTATAGGTTGCTTGTGACTATTAGACTCCGTGGTTATTCAGTGGCTGTCTAGCTCTCTAGCTCCCCTTTCATAGAAGTTTCTAACATCTATTGCCTTAAAATTCAGTAACGCTGGTCTTTCCCTGAAGAATTAGATTATTCTCTCTGACTTAAAAGGAAATTATTTCTTTGTGGTGCAGGAAGGAGATATGTGCTTGCATATTGGTGCAACAATGCATTTAAGTCAATGACTTCTAGAGCAGTAGGATGAAACTTCGGAGTGAGATAGAATCACATAAAGCCATAGGAATTGCAAATTACTCCACCTCCAGGCATCTTTCCTGTTCCTCTCCTCTGGCTCCCTCAGCAGCCTGGTGAGGCATCTGCATCGTAAGCAGAAGAGTACCACAGGTAGCTGAGACAACTCGTGCTGTGGTCTGGGAGAATATAGTAGCCCCGGTACATTATTTTAGAGCTCTCATTATACACAAGAGGAGTCCCGGCTCCAGCTGAGCTGCTTGCACCACTGCAGGTTGGTTTCAGCTGCATCTTGCACTGCTGCCTCCCTGCTCCCCCTTACCTGGCTGAGGGGGCACTCAGCCTGCTTTATGGATGATGGAGAAAGAGGTGTTTAGAGATGTCACGGAGCTTTGCAAGCAGCTTGTGGCAAAAGGGAATTGGACCCAGGTCTCCTGAATTTCTAGACTGCCCTCTCAGGAGAGGTTGGGCAGTTGGTAGCACAAAGAGAAGCAAGAGAAAACTGTTGGAAAAACTCAGTCATTCCAGAGGTACAAGAGTTGGCATCAAGGCTGTGCAAGGAAAGATGCCCTTCATGTGAACAAAATTAAGAAAACTGTGTGTCCAAAGCCTGTTTTCTTTACCTGTATCAGCTGATCCAGGAAAAGGTTATTGTCTAGAAACTTTGTCCCTCTATTTTCAGACCATTGTAGCTACAACAACGCTGCTCACTGGGAGAAAGTACCCACTGGACAGTTATTTTTGGGTCAGTATGTACATTTCTGCTTCTACCTTTGAATGTTTCTCCAGATTTTGGGAAGGAAGTCTAGAGGCAGTTTATTACAGAAATGCCACTTAATTTTCCTTCACCCTTTTGACATAGAAAATGCATATCTGATGGAAGTTATTTGTTTTCACTTGCCATGTGCTAAGAAAGTTTATACGTTGCAAGTATTACCAATCTAAACAACACAGGCTAATTGGTGTCCTTGTAAAAATAAAACAACACGGTTGTTTGAAGGATTGTCATGTGTTCTGGAGTAGAAATGTTTAAATGTCAAAAAGATTCAGTGTCTGTGATTGAACTTTCATCTATCTTCTGAGTTTATAGCTATAAGAAGCCCTTCATCTCTGTGTCATCTTATGCATGACATAATGCAAAGAGTTGGATTCTGCATATTAATTTTTTTTTTTAATAGGCAAAAGGCCTTTGTTTAGAGGCACTAATGGTCCTGGTAACACGTTTAGTGATCTGTACTTGACAAAGTGATGGAGGATATCTGAAAAGTGTTTCTTAACACTTCAAAGGGAAGTCACAACAGCAGAAGTGAAGAAAGACGAATAGTTGTTGGGAGCCGCCTCCTACAACATGTGATGTGCTGTGTATTAAACATGTCCTGGTAAGGAGCTTAGCACTGTGGAAGCTACCACGTGTCAGCTTCACAGTAACATGCTTAACAGCTAATTGATCTGCCATCAGTACCTTGATGGCGCACAGATTAACTTTGTAGTAGTCTAAGAGCTTGAATATACCAACACATTGCCTTTGCAGCCCTACTGGGTCTTTAAGGTGGTGTAACACCCTGCTAACACCCTGCTTATGGCTGTACTACCACCGGATAAAAGCGTTCCTGTTGACGTGGGCTGTCGTCAGGCAGGAGCTGAAGTAGCTGCACTGCAATAAGGTATCGCTAAGGTGCTCAGTGACCCAGGCACGCTTTTGGTTGAGCTGTGCCCTAGACTTGTGTTATATGCTGCTGGACATGAAAAGGGCCTCCAAGCATTAACATTAGGTGATTTCACTTCCCTTTGGGCTGCTGGCCACAGAAACCAGTAGACACAAATCCCATTAGCCAAAGAGGCTGAATCCTTAGCATAGAAAAAAAAAGTTTCTTTACACAGGATGCTTCTCTTAGCAAATCTTGATCCCCTTGGAAACCCTGGGCAGTTAAGGTCTAATGCAACAAGGAAGCATATCGCTGTTGTGCATGCACAGTCTATCTGGAGATTTTGGTGTAATAGGCAACGCTTATGGCATAGGTCTTCCTGAATGTATGGCATCCCAACCAGATATGTCCAAAAAGTGTAGAAACCCTCAAGCTAATGTACAAAGGCTTGGGCAGCAGTGATGGTAGTGTCTGCAGATAGCTCTCTGCTGGATCCTTTTCCTTTATCATGGGATTTTCCCCTTGTTTATGGAAGATCATCATGGTTCTTATTGTTGTCTCGCTGCCATCCTCACTAAGCTCTCTGCTGAAGGAGGAGGAAGACCAAGAGCAGAATGTTCTGGAAAAAGTCTGAAGGTGCAACTGGATGGCTGGATCATGTAAAAGGCTGGCTGGAATTGCAAAAATGGTTTAAGTGAGTTTAGCTTCCAGGAAAACATGCTTCTGAGGGACTTGGGTCCTGAGTGATGCAATTATAAGCAATGAAATTAAGAATTCTGGTCCTGAGCATTGGCCAGGGCTTCTGGAGGACTCAAGCTCAGGTGCCAGACTCAGCTTTCAGAGCTCTACAGACCTTCACGTGTCCTTATCGGCTATTTCTGAAGCTCTTTTTCAAGCTCAAGAGTGTGTGAAACTACCTGTGAAAATGTCATGTGTATTTGTATCTTGAGGAGCTGTGATGCAGCTCGCTTTGAGCTGGATGAAGTCAGGCAACAGCTGTAGCTGCGAATAGCCGTGAGCTTACCCCCACCACCAGTGGTGCTGGGTGGAGGTGCAATCATGGCTGTGTTCAGGGAACCCTCTGATAATGCTTTGCTTTACGTGGGAGCATCGGCATCTGCAGAAAGGGGTGACTTGGGGTGGTGAGGGAGTGGAGGGAGAAGGCTGTGGTGATTCCCAGCAGAAGCTCATGTCATGTAAGCTATTTCCTCTCCAGCCCACCTCAGGACGCTCCTTGTTGACATACGTGTTTCCATTTACACTGCAGTATGTTTGCCAGAGGGCAATTGCTCCTTTAACCCGAACCCTTCTCTTTATGCATTCTCTGTTTGCTCATTTTAACCCTATTCCCTTTATCACTGCCCATCCCTCCCCTTCCCTCTCCACCTCTGATTCCTATTTCTTAATCTGCCTTTTCTTCACCCTTCTTTTTTTTTCTCCCATCTCCTCCCTCCCTCTGAATTTGTCCACCATCTGCCCCCTCCTTCTTGGCTGCTTTCTTCCATCTTTACCCCTTATCCTTTCTCTTGTTCTTTTTTTCTTCACTCACACTGACCCAAAGGTCATCCTCACATAGGAAGAGATGCCCTCTTTGGAGTCACATTTGTCTTTGATTTCATTTCATCATATTTGAGGTCCGAGGAGCCTTGATTTTTTTTTTTTTTTTTCGGTAGCAGTTGAACACACTGTGGGAGTGCCCAGAGATTGCAGGTAGTCTTCATCCAGATTTCACAAGAAACCCCCAAAATGGGAAATTTTCAGGGCTGTGTTCACACCAATGTACCATAGCAGAATTTGGTGGAGCTGTGCCAGTCACACCAGCTGAGAACCTAGTTCAGAACTGAGTTACTTCCATTGTTCAAAGTGGTTTGCAACATTTGCAACATTTTCCTGGATTGTGTACATGCTTTGAGTTTGATTTTCAGCATTTCCTATTTTCAATTACTTCTACAGAGCTTGGACCCCGTCCCCAGTCTCACATAATAATGCCTTTTGTATCTCCACTCGGCACTCCAAGCCAAATCTGTGCAAAGAATCATTGTCAGTGGAACAGCGTTGCAGAGAGGCATGGCTTTTCATAAAATTTTTAAAATATATATATATATGTTGGCAAATGCTGCGTAAATGTTATAGCTTATCCTGGCAAAACAGCACTTTTGCTGTTACAGTGGATTTCCTTAGGGAAACTGGTATAAATTATCCCAGCGGAAGCATCTTTTTTGCCAGTTGTGAGGAAGGTAGGCTTGAGAGCGGTGCCAGTAAGGCATTACTGACACAGCTTTGGCCTTGGAACTGAATTGGCATTGTTTGAACTCGTGATGAGGAGGTTAGCATGTTTAAAATTTGAGCTAGAGCATCTATGTAGCTTTATATATGTATGCTTTTTTCATAATGGCAATCTGCTCAATCTTTTTTTTTTATTAGCATCTTTCTTTTGGGGGGGGGAGATAGCCCCCATGAGTAAATAATCTGTGTTAAAAATTAAAGGAGCCAAGAGCTTTGGATTTGGTTTAACAGAGCCACAGGCTCACTCTTTCTTCACTGGTGACTGGGATTTAGGGATCAGGGTCACCTCCTCACCTCAAAAGTCACTTTGCTATCAGTTGCCCTCGCGACGCTAGACTATTGTATTTCAAAGCCTTCATTGCATCCCTGAGTTCTAGAAAATCGTGTTTGAAAAGAAGTGAAAGGGAGGTGTCTGCATTCCCGTGACTCCAGGATCTGAGGACTGGTGGAAGAGTTCCTCATGCCGCAGAGCCGGTCGTTTTGCTGTGCAGAGAAGTCATGGCAGTGTAAGAATTGCTCCCCATGGGTTATGGCTGCAGAGGTCAAAGTCATCGTCCATTTTGGAAGGTGGGGTTTTAGATTGCGTGTGCCCTGGGTTTGCACTTTGGACCCCAATCTGCTTGTTGTTGTATCAGGGTTATGTAAACCCCGAGTAAAAATAATTTGAGCCGCGGCATACAAGCTCGTTGTGCCTTAATAAGGAGAACAACACCATATTCAATCATCACACTTTGAAATTAAAGTTGTAATGTCATAAAAGGGAATTTTTATTGTTTTCGTGGAACATAAAAGCCCTTGGAGCAAAGTCAGAAGTGTATTTTGATGAATAAGGTCAAAGTCTGGTGTACATAAAGCAAGCATTGTACAGCATTATAGGTTGTACTGAGTGTCAGCAAGTTACCAGAAGCCCTGATCCTGTCAACACCAGTATGTGTGCATGAGTTTACCCTTGTATACACCCTCCTTCAAATACAACTGCAGTAAAGTTATGCAGAAACTCAAGCGTTGGAAGAACAGACATTTTTCTTAACAAAATAAATCAACATTTTGAAATTGAAAATTGGCCCCAAAGAGATAAAATGTGGATTTTCCAATGAAACTAAATTTTCAAAACTGTGAGCGCTTTTGTTTAGACAGTCTGAAGCATTTTGTCTTGATGTTCGCATTTGGTTTTTTAATAACATCCAATATTCTTTTGAAATAACAAATATTGTAACTGCAAAACCAAAAAATGTAAGGATATTATAGAAATGCTTTCTTTGGATGCTTTTCCCCCCCTCTTTTGGTAAAAATTCCATATAAATCACCAAGATTGCAGAGAAAGACTTAACTTTGATACAACTGTCCTTTTTCAATACTTTTATGATGAGATCTAATATATTAGAAATAGAAATATTATTAGAATATGTTAGCCAGAAATCTGTTTTCATAACAAAAAAGGTAAAATTGTTTTCAAATGCTTTCTAGAGGGGCTAAAATGATTTTCTTTGCTTTTAAGACTATGTTCTGTATTATGCTAATCGCAAAACAACATCCCCCCCCCCCTTCCAGGTTATCTTAAAACTTGGAGGTTTGGGGTGTGCAAAAGCTTTCTGTAGCTATTTTGGTATCTTTTTCCAAAGGTATTTTGAAATGTAAAAAACTTCATGCTGGGTGCTGTGCGGCTCCATTCCCCTCAGCAGTTCATTATTCCTGTCCTCTGAATACGCAGCAGTATTTAACTTACGGTACCCACCATGGCCTGGTTTTCCAGCCAAAGGATGACCCTGGGCAGAGATCCTCTTTGTCCAGGGCATCCAAGAGGTGAGCAGGAGGAGGGGAAGAGGAGAAGCAGAGGTTGGCAGCCCTGCTCCTTGCCAGCTCCGTCTCAGCTTGTTTGAAGCTTTAAACAATTTTAATAATGGTTCTGAAGGAGTGGAATAAAAGGTGGCAAGGAAAGCTTGTTGATACAAATAAGATTTTTCTTTTTTTTGCCTTCACATGAGAAAAGGCAAACTGTGACTTGCAATGAGTGACGTGACTCACTGTGACAGAAAAAAACCCCACCAAGTTACAGCGTTTGCTCCTGCAATGGCTTCATTGCTGCCCTCCTCCATCCCTTCCCTGTTTTGCTCCTGAGCCCACGTGGCAGATGTTATGCCGATCTATTTATTCTTCAACTGTTCCTGGTTTGTTTTTGGTACCAGCCGCCGGGGAGCGGCGTCACACAAGCAAAGGCGTACGTTTTGTGGCTCTGCCAGCTATGCCCAGCCTGCTCGCCCCAAAGTCTGAGCAAACCCAACACGCATCATGTGCAAATTACGGGCGCAGCTTCATCCATGAGCTTTTTCGGCTCCTCCCAAAGTGGATGTCTGCATTTGTCCCTGGGTGAAAAAAAAAAAAGAAAAAGGAAAGAAAAAGAAAGGATCAAAGTGTTAATTGTAAAACATCTTGCGGTGCCAGGTGGAAATGAAAGCAGGGTGATCAGTGAAATAACCGATGAGGATGGAACCAAAGTGCTTTTTCCAGCAGCTCATTAGAATAATGAGGAACCCACAAAGGACGCTGGAGATGCAAACAAGCTTTGTTGCTCTGTCATTATTTTTAGGAGCAATGTGATGCCACTAAGGACTGGGTTAATAACAGATAATTGCCTGGCTTTACTCTTGCTTTTCTCTCTTTCTTTTCTTCCCCCCCCCCCTCCTTTACCCACCCCCCATTCCCTGAATGGTTTTATGGGATGTGGACTTAGTAATGTTGTGGCAAAGTGTCATTTCCTCTTTTATTGGAATGACTCAAGTCTGCACAATGTGGTGGAGGTCAGGAGCACGTTTATGAAGTTTGCACTGTGGTTAATCAGTAGGAGCATGGAAGTTTCCTTCTTTTTCTGCCTCTTCTGTGAAGCGATGGAACAAACTAAACTTTCCATAAATTTGCCTGGACCACATTGTTCTGACACGAGCTTGATCCTGAAATGATGTCCAGTGAATCAGACTGTGAATCCTCCAAAGGCTCCCTACTCCTACGTACTGCTGTGCTCAGTCTCTGTTTGCACCAAGCTTATGGAAACCCTGAGATTTTGGATTACGGAGGGCTCTGGGCTATCACTTGCTTTTCCTTCTTTGCCCAGGCCCATTGGGTGGCATTTGGTAAATGCTTTTTTTGCCTGCAGCCAGTTTCCCCTCCTGTTCAGGTTCTGCTTTTGTCAGGCTGTACTGAAGGCTGTTGGTCCTGGGTCCCTGGGCAGCCTCAGAAGTGAGGACCTTCCTCTTGCTGGTTGTGTCCTGGCTGTTCAGGTCCAATGCAGGGGCAGCAGCTGGGCAAACGCAGATCCAGGATAGGGCAAGTGGAAAGGAGAAATGCTTTTGTTGCGTTTTAATGCGATAAAACAAATGAAATTGCTGTTTCTGACAGGTCACTGTTTCAATAAAACCTCTATATTAATATTTTATTTGACCTAATTAATTTTAATTTTTTATTATCTTAAGACCAGCTTTTAACTTTATTTTATGGCCTTGATGTAGCTCTCTGACTTCCCAGGTCTGCACAGAAACTCTTAGCTGTCATCAAAGAGCTCTCAAATGCTCATGAATTTGCAATTGCTGACATAATATGAGGCTCAGGGACTCTATTTTCAAGGAACTGTAGTCATGGTCAGGCAGCCAGCTCATCCCCGAGTCCATCACACCCTCTCTGAAGTGACATAGTAGTGGTGAAGCACTCCATGAGAACAAATACAGCCAGGCATGGTTGTCGGGTAGACCTGCTAACAGGGACCAGCAGCACATTTGATTGCAGTGTGAAACTGCTTGGAAAAGAATCAAAAATGCTTAAATTTGGTGGGGATGAACAGGAGAAAACATTAGCAGAATGATCAAGGAGAAACAGGACTTTCCACAAAATAAAATTAAAAAAAAAACCCCACAACAACACTCCTTAGATTAGAAAGACATTCTCGGGCCAATAATTTTCAAGAGACTAGTGTGCAGGGAAACTGAGGCAGGAGGTTTTATGCTCTTTTTAAATGCTCTAACTTGGCCTGAACCCATATAAATTAAAGCTAAAAATGAAAAATCAATTTTTGTTGTACTTCAATGTCCTGTCTCTTTAAGAAAAAAAATCAAAGTACAGGTAAACAAAAAGCCTTTGGAAATACAATTGTTCAAATCTGGTCTGGGTTACACCAGTGCAAAATCTAGAGTACAGTCATAAAATATGTTAATGCCCATCAAAAGGGTATTAGTGAAGAGATTTCTCTTTCTAATAACACACATCAAGTAGAAAATCTTACAGCAAAGCGGGAGTAAGCACCCAGTTTAACTTGTTAGCTATCTGTCTATAGGTAAAGAATTTATAGCCATAACATGGGATATCAAAATGTGTAACCTAAGGCCAGGAGTTAATCCTTTATTTCAGCTTGCCAGATGGTCTGATGGTGTCAGACAAAACAAATTCTAGATCTCCATCCAGGCTGCATGGTCAGAGAGGTGGACACCGCATGTTTCAAGGGCTGTTTGTGATGGGATGTCCAGCCCCATGTGAGGCTTTCTCATGCTCTTCAGAGCAATGCTGCAGACAAGATCTCAGAAGAACTGATGTGTCTGAGACTGCAAGTTTGGGAAGCAGCAGAGAGGGGTCATCTGAAGGGATGTGGACAGGGAGAGTAACATGAAAAAGGCAAGGAGATACTTGGACCAGCAGAAAGTCAACAAAGCTGGTGCTAGCTTGGCTGTGTTCAGACTCCTTTGAGATAAACTGTGGTGGAGCAGAGACAGCATTTGCCTGCTGCAGTCCTACAGCTTTCCTCATCCTTTTATGGCATATTTGATTTATAGAGGCACTTAGTGGCCAGATGTGAGGCTATAAGCAGCAGTCAGAGGGACATCAATGTAGTCTCTTCTTGTTCTGTTTCTAATGAACATTCAACCATTTCGTCTCACTTTCTTAGCTGTATATTGCGAATGTGGGTTAAATAAATCAGTAACTGGTCAGCAGAGATGCTCAGAGGAAGCCTAAAAAACAAAAAAGCAACCTATGTTCAAGTCATTTTAAGAGTGGGATGAAACCATCAAAGGAAGGAAATTAAAATTGAAAGCAATGTTAATTTGTGCAATTAGAGATGAGGGAGAACCTGGAAACCCAGTATGTCTGAAAGTGACCTTAAGGCGATGGTGAACAGCAGATGAAATCCAAGTCCTTAACCCAGTGCCAAAGGCAGGGAACCAAATAGCCATTTTAAGACCTCCCATCACTGAGCTTAGAGTGGGGCCTTCTGTATGCATGAGTACAACGAGCACTGACATCTCGGTCTTGTACAAAGATACCAATAAGTCAGGTTTTATAGAACAGCAGATCATGTTAAAAAGCTTGAAGGACTGGACTGTGGGAAAAATTGAGAGGCTGTGCTTATGAGGTGAGTTAATAGGACAGGGACAATCCCTGCTATTGAAAAACATTGGATGAATTACAGACAAAGGAAGAAAAGGAATCATTTGAGGTGAATTTAGTGCAGGCTTAAGGGATGAAACTTGTATGGATGCAGCTGTATAAAAGGATAAAGAGAAATCTTTTGTAGCAGTGAACAGCATAGGCAGAAGATGAATTTGAACTGGGAAACAGTGCCAAAACCACTGGCGGTGCTCTGTGAGGCTCAAGCTTACATCAAGGGTCTAATTTGGGCAGTGCTCTTTGGTCATTCCGTACAGTGGACCTGAAATGAGATGCCAGACTTTGGGGAAAATTGAGATCGTTTCCAGATTTGGGTGTGAGTGTTACAACTTTAGGATCATCTCTTTTTTTGAAAACAAGGAATGTTTGCACAGAGTGACTATGGGGATGCTGTGATGGCAGATGGGCACCAGAGTGGGAGCACGAGCATGGGAAGAAAACACAGGGTATGGACTATGTGCAAAATTCTCTGACTACCCAGCTTATGGTAGGTGGTCCAGGTTTCTTCGCTTCCCCGGGCATGGTCGAGTCTCCCAGAAAAAATAAATTTGTTTGTGCCTTTTAATAACTGAACCACCCTTGGTGGTACACGAGGGAGAGCATACATTTTAAATTACAGGGTAAAAAAGTGGTTCACAATCTTATTCCAGTTTGCAAACCCACCAAAGTATCTGAGAGCCTTGAAAAGCCTCCAGCATCACGAGGTTTGCCTATCCCAACTTTGTCTCATTATTTTTCTTTCCCCGCACCTCTGTGCGTCTGGAGCCCAGCTGAGAATGGAATGAGCAGTGCCGAAGGACTGTGAGAAAGACGATTTGTGTGGTAAACCCAGCACAGCCAGAAGCAGGAAGTACCAGATTTATCATGGGAAATCCTCTTGTTGTTAGATGTTTCCAGCCTACTTCTCCAGGCTTAAGCTATCTCAGTGCTGTGTGTAGGCCCTGGTTCAACAGGGATGCTCAACGTTTGCCTGACTTGAAATGCATGAAGCTAATTAGCACCCTGTTAAATCAGGGCTCTGTCAGTGTGTCAGACAATCCCCATTGACTCAGAGCTGCTTGAAAATTTCCTGTGTCTCCTGGGACAGTGTAATAAGGCTACAGAGAGAGTTTAAGTTACTCGAGCTCAAGGTGGGGTTGGATTCCTCACTCTCTCCTTTGGAAGTGCCTGACCCAGTCCTATGTCACAGGTGTGGCTTTGGGGCTGCAGGACACTTCTTGAAGAGCAGGTCCTCCACCTGCCATCACTGTGGCAGCGCTGCAGTCAGCTGCATCCTCCCTGAGGCTGGTCCTCACTTGCCATCACATCCAGGCTTGGGAGCTAATTTGCTTGCTGCCCTCAAGCAGATGAGTAGTGCAGTATAGTGGTGCCTTCAGGTACTGAATCCAGGTTATGGTGATACCCGTGTGTATCCACTTTCTCCGCTATTGCAGAGAAGGAGAAACCCAACCCTCCCTCCCCACTTTCCGCACTGACTGCCCTCAGCCCTTTGGGAGACAAAATGTTTCGATGGGATTCAAGTTTGTACATGCAGCCTCTTGCAGCAGGGAGTTGCGCAGCTTCACTACACACCACGTAGAGAATGGCAGTCCTCTGTTTTCTGTTTATTCTTCTTCCTGTGGGTTCCCTGTGATGATTATTAACTAGGAAGAGATGGTTTGATCATTCCCTATGTATATTCTCTGTGCCACTCAAGATTTTATGCACCTCTCATACCTCTATAGCACCTCTCCCATCATAGCCCACCTGTCTGCCTTTGTGCTTCAGGGTACCTTCCTTTCTCTGGAGGAGGCTACATCATTGCTGCACTGGTCTGAGTTGTATGCAAATTAGCACTAATCAGGAGGAATAAGCCAACCAACAGCCAGGACATAGCAGGGTGTCATGAATGATTTATAATTATTTCCTCCTGAAACCACTTGACATTTGCCATTACTTGAAGTCTGTGTTTGCTGTGCTTGAATCAGGCAGAAACATATCTCCCCTTGAACGTAATGGGGGTCATTCCAGTAAGCAAAACTGTATGTACTGTCGATGGCTATGGTATAATTTTATTGATTTAAAGTGTTTTAAGTAAAGGCATGATTTCAAGCCCGGAGATAAAGGTGGCTCGTTGGTGTAATTGCACAGTAATCTTGTTCAGTGCCCCAAATAACACTGTGATGTCTCCTAATTTATGGACAGTGTGTACATCAAGTGATTAGGGGTCTGGGATGATGAGGCTGCAGTATGGAGGGCATGAATGAGTGGGAGGAGATGATAGAGTCCTAGGCAGAGACACTTCACAAGGGCAGCCAGCTCTGCTTTGCACTTAGCTGATGTTCTGCTCGTGTCCCCCACTCGTCACAGGGGAGCAGAGGTCAAAAGCGAAGCATGCAGATTGGATGTGGCTTCCTGAGGAGGTTTCACAAAAAATTTAGGAGTGTCTAGAACTGGAACTTTGAGTCAGGCTTATCTCTAGGCCCTTTTGTTTATAATATAGCAATCCATTTTCATTGTAGATGGTGCATATCTTTTTTGCTGTAGCTGTCCTTCAAGCTAAAATAAAACCAAAAGGAGGCAGAAGGTTATCGCAAACATTAAGCTAATGCTTAGGTTTTTTAAGCTTGTCCATTCACATGAAGAACTTTTGCAACTTTGTGTCTCAAAGCACCCACTTGTCAGGGAAGGATGTACTCTGTCTCTTGGGAGCCAAGGAACTCATCACACTGGCTATGAGGACTCTCATAGCTGTAGGATCCCAACTTGAGGAGAATGCAACAGGGGAGAAGTACTAAAGGTCAGGATGGCCATCTCATTAGGCCAAGAAATTTCCAGCCATGTGAGCTCAGTGTAAGGGGACCCAGCACAGCAGGTTGAGGGTGCTGAGCAGGAGCAAGCTGGCCTGTGACCCTGAGTCTCCATACTGTCAAGTTTTGCTCTCATACTATAGTGGCTATGAAAAAAATTAAAAGTGAGAAGTGGTAGATTACAGCAGAATGAATGCAAACCTTCCTTGTTATTTTAGCAAGTTAGTATGTGCCTAGCACATCCTACTGGGATGCCAGTGGCTTCTGTGGAATTTTACCAAAAATGAACTGGGTACATCTGGTCAGAGGGAAGCCTCAGACTGCCAGCAAACTTTTGTTTGCTCTCTGATTATTTTATTTAGATACATATACATGTATGTATATATAGTAATTTAAGGCTAAGACTATGGTGGTATTGACTGTCCTTTTCAAAAGGATTTGAAAAAAACCAGCTTTGTTGCCTTGCAGCTGAGCTAGGGAAGCCTAGCCAAGATGAATCTTCTCTAACATGGCTGCAAGGCTGGCTTGAGATAATACTTAGGGAGTGATTATCATAATTTCATTGTCAAAATTTGATGCTACAGGTTGAGGGATCTTGAGGACTTTGTCCTGGACTCATTGCTCTATAATTCTTTCCTTACCACCTGGCATGATGCAATGTGACCCATTAAATTGACTCTTATAGGTGGGTATCTCATGGGTCTGCAAAAGGGAGTAAGACAGGAGAACAAAGATACCTGGAAGGTATATTCTTCTCTTTCTTCTTACAAAAGGATACAAATATTCCCTGTACTCTTGATGCCAATATTCTAACTTCAGCCCAGTTCAGCCGATTTTGATTGGTCATGGAACCTGTTCAGCAAGGAGCTTCTTGGCTTCTGGGGTAGATGGTTTCAAGGTTATCTGTTTGTAAAGGTCTGCTTAGCACCTGCCATGTCATGGGTGAGAAAACAAGGATCCTTTCTCCACCAAGGGACTGCGGTGTAGGTGGTGGGATGGTTTTTGACAGATTTATAATGCTTAGTTTTCAGGACTGAAGAGTAAATGTAGCAGAACTGAAGTGAAACCAAGATCTCGTTTACTTGGTGCTTTATAGACAGATGTCAGAGTTGTCCAAGTCTGACTGGAGAGGTTGTCTGCACTATCACTGACTCAGCCCAATATTGCAGAGCATCTGCTCAGCATCAAGCATGGGCAGAACGTGCTTCCATTTGCCTGGAAGTGACTGTGAAGATACCATCTGAGATGGCAGTCACTTGCATGCACCACCCATGTGAAAGGAGGATAGCACGTCTTGATGGGATTTGCCCTGCCATGGGATCAGAGCCCAACTTTACTGGTTGATCCAAGCCACAGGGCCATAATCCTCTCCTGATGATAACATCCTTGCTATGAATGACTAGAACCACTGTGGCCTTCTCCCTCTCATTTTCTGACAGTGACGAGGCAGTAAAAGCAGTCTGCTCTTAGGGATTTGATTTTATAATGTTTTGGCTTTGGAAGATTTTTGGGATCTGACTAGTCAGAAATAGAAAGAGAAGCTTTTAGACTGGCATGCAGGGCATGTGAAAACATCCATCAATTCCTTTCCACTCGGGTGTGTGCTTCAAGGGCAAGGATGGCTGTGGTAAAAGCACAATTGATTATGAGGGCTTAATTGCTTTTGAAATGACCATGATCTTTTTATTACCATAGCAGAACGTGCTTTGGACTCCACCATGGCCAGTGTTTAGATTGAGGCAGACCACAGGAGGAAGAGAGCATGACCCTGCTACTCAGTTCCTCATGCTCCTGTCTAAAAACAGATAGACAAAAAAAGAAAAAAGAATTTTTCCACGTATTCCAGTCCACAGAGCTCTGCAAGCTGCATCTAGCTGTAGACTGCAGTGTTCAGGGTTCTGTGCTATTAATTTTGTGGAGAAGGGGATTTGCATTTCCCTGCTCATCCATGCACTATGGAGGCTGCTTGCTGGCCAGTCTCTGCTCTCAGAATTTTCTTGGCCATGCCCTCAAGAAGAGGGAGCCCTTCAGCCTATTTCAGGCAGAGGCAGGACCAAAGAAAAGTCTTCACACAGAACAGTTGAGGTTGGAGGGTACTTCTGGACATCATCTATTCCAACTACCCTGCTTGAAGCAGGGTACCCTAGACCAGGGTCCTCAGAACATTGCTGGTATGGGTGTAAAGTACCTTCAGGGATGGAGACTGTAAGCTTTCTGGTCAACCTGCTCCAGTGCTTGATCACCCTCAACATAAAAAAGTTTTTGGTTCCTCTTTGGATTTAATTGAAGAGGGTGAAATGGGAACTCTGTTTTTGGCTTGTGTAGCTCCACATGCTGTCCAGATTGTATACCTTGGCCTCTTTTTGTGGAGGCCAAATTGAAAGTGACAGTCTCAGACTTCTGTGGCTGATGTTAATGCCTGAAATCTGGCTCCCTGGGACCTGGGTTTTGACTTACCCCTTGCGTTTAAGCTATCTCATGTTCCTTATTCTCCAAGTGCTTCTAGCCTCAACTGGGCTGGTTTCACAGCTGGCTCCTTTACAGCAGAGAGGGAATGTTCCCATTTCACCTCACCTGAAGGGTGGGCCGGTTATTTTATGAGATTACAACAAGCCTGTATGTGGTAGAGAGTGTTTGCAGGCCTTACCCAAGCCTTTCGTGGTGCCTAGGAGTTTTCTCCTTCACTTGTTCCCTTTTTCTCTGTCATGCTCTAGGGAATTCAGTGAGACTTGTGGAAAAGGAATGGTGAGCAGAGCCTGGCTACAGAGGGTTGCACTTGTGAAATATCTCCATTTTAATCCACATGTTTGCTCCAGCTAGACTATTTTCACAGCTGCTTAAGGGGGAAAAAAGGGACACTAACAAATCTTGTGAGAGACCTCTCCAGTGCTTCAGTTTCTCATTTCCAAACATCCTTGAAAAAGAAATCACATCCACTTACTTACACAAATGCCCCAAATAGATTTTTCTGTAAACTGAGGGGGGGAAAAAAAATAATTCAGTCTCTAGTTGGAATTTAATTCAACAAAGGGCTGAATCCTCCCAGCACTGGAGCTGTTCCACATTTGCATCCGTTGAGGATGTGACCCCCAGCCCTCAGCCCTAGCTGAACTTTCTCAGTAGTTTTATACGGCAATAGGACACACACACTAAAAAACAAATGTGGATTTCAATGGGAAGCATTTACAAGCCTGTATTGTTTCCATAGTTTCACTGCAACTATAATTCTAGCCCTAATGATAAAAGCTATAGTATTACTAAGATATAGGGCTTTTTTTTTTTTTTCTTTTTTTTTTTTCCTATTTTTTTCTTGGGTGGTCCAGAATGTGCAGTAATTCATGTTCTCAGCTGGGTTTCCACCACATTTCTGATTGACCTGATTACTTTCCCAATGACAGAATCCAAAATTGAAACCACATCAGAACTCACTGGAGTTGGTTCTGTGTTTGATGTTCCTGGAGCTTCTCTGGTGGCTCAGCAGGATATATGTCTTCATGAGCTTCCCCCCCGCCCCCCCCATTTTTTTTTCTTTTTTTCTTCTCATGGTGGGCTTACATTTGGGACTTTACTAATAGGCTTTGGACTTTTACCTCCACAGCCTGAACTGGTTAGGGAAATCCCGGAGGGAGGGTAGCAAGGGAGGAGAGAATTCAATAGAGATGTTATATTTCAGGGTCTAATTCAAGCACGTATGGCTTGAGGGGGGCTATGCAGAGGAAAGGGCTTTTTCTGCAGGAAAAAGGATCTTCCGTGACAGTGTATGTTGTTGCACTGACCCTCTAATGTCCTCGCTTCTCTCAGTCCTCAGAAGAATGGGCACATATTCAGGGAGTCAAGAACTTCATTTTTCATCACCTTTGCTATAAAGGGAGAGACTGGGACAGGCTGAGGTGAATTTATTATAGGGAAGAGTGCCTATGATGGCCTTGGGAAGGTTCCGCTGCAAGCTGCCGTGCCTTGCTGGGAGTCCTGAATTTGAATGTAATTGACTGGGAGGTTTGTCTAGTTTCTTTTCCTTCCTGTCCTAGCTTCTTCTGGTCACCCCCAGCACAGCGAAGGAGCAGAGTAAGGAGTTATGGGTTTTTCCTTCACACTGGTTCCACTCTCTCTCTCTCTCTCTCTATCCCAACCAGACATAAAGCCATTAGGGCAGTATGTGATGTGGGGTTGGAGCTAGTCCAACTCACACCAAGGACTTCCTCATGGCCCTGCACCCACATCTTTGAACAGTTAATATCCACATTTGCATGACTCAGGTAGGGTTGCACCTAGGGGAATATGTGCCGTTATTCGGTAGTGTTAATGGTAGTGGCACCTTCTCCTCTTACATCTGCTCCCTAAAAGAGTTTGGAGGTGGGAGAGCAAAGCCATATGCACGGTATTTCCATGCAGTCATAGACAACAGGGATCCAGAGAGGACATCTAGTTTGTGCTCAGCTCAGTAGCTCCTCCTAGCAGAAAATCTTCGCTTTCAGAGGTGTATTGTTTTCAGAGTCCTTTCAAGAAGGTGGAAAAAGCGTTTTGCAAAACAATAGGAAGTGGAGAGTGTCGTGAAAACACACTCCAGCTGAGTTTTGGCATCAACAACAGAAAGCTTAAAGAATCTTGTCCAACTCTTCATGGTTTTCAAAATGAACATCGCGATGCTGTAAGTCAAATAACATTGTCCAACTCTTTTCATCCTGTTTGTAATTCCACTAGGGATATCATTACAGTAACCAGCTGCTCTGGGATTCTCTAATGAAAACTTTGTTTCTGAATAGAATAATTAAAGCTTCATATTCAATTGTCAAACAGCTCCGTCTTTGCTCAGTGCATGGATGTGATTAGCCACAGCAAACCGTTCTGCAGCTTAAACACACAATTGCATCTAGTATAAAAATGATTAATTAGGCGACGTGCTGTTTGGGAAGTTTACAAGCAGATCAATGAATAATGTTTAAGTGAAAATTTTATAGAGACGTTACGGGCGCTGCAGGTTGTGTGAAAGCCTTGTTGATGGCTTACGAATGCATGTGTTCATGTCCCGTAAAGAAATTGTACATCATGAAGACAGGTTCAGCAGTTACACATGGGAAGGGAAAGCCTGAGGTTTTTGGGGTTTTCTCCGTATAAATGTTTTTGACAGGAAAGAATTTCTTTTTCCCCTCTCAAAGCAAAGTTCAATGGATAGTTTCTACTTTGAGCAATATTTTCCCAATTCTGTTAAAAATTGTCTTTTCTTGTTTCTTTTCCTTTTCATTTCTGTTCAGAATAGGGGAACGAAAGGGAAAGATTGTATATGTCTGGGAAAATTACCAATAAACTGGAAAAAATCCACTATCAGAAATCAAGATATAAAGAAAAATAACCAATGAATTCAAATGAAGTGATCCCCACCCGTAATTTTCCTTGATGTTTTTTTCCATATGCAGAGAAATTAATAATTGTATTGTGGTGTTCTTACAACTAATTTTATTACATAATCCATACACTCCTCCAGCATATGTGTCCTCTGCCCATAGTCCTCATGACTTACTGACTTCTGATGTCAGAGGTGAATCAGGGCTTTTAACTGAATCTTACAGGTTAACTATCATCTTGTATTCTTTATGGCTGTTTTGGGTAATTTCTTTAGAAAAAGCATTAATGCCATTAATTCAATAGAACACACTTTCACAGTGTAAGAGTATCACAATGAAGCCATTCTCAAGATGTCTTTGTCCCCCTTCAATTCTGGTTCCCATCAGAGGATCACAGTTGTCTCCTGCTCCTTACAGCAGGAGTCAGTCCTTAAGGTCATGGAGATTGTTGGGTTTGGTATTTGGTTTTCTGAGCTCTTTTCCTAGGGAAAGCTCAGAAAGGACCTCTAGTATGGAGGCAAAAGTGAATTCTCAAAGATTAATTCTGTCTTGCTGTATGTGGCCTACAGATGGCCCCAGGTGAAGGCTTTTGATTTGCACCTGAGTTGTCTTTACATTGCAGTCGCAGGCTTTCTCTGAAGTTACTTCTAATACATCTTTCTCCCCGTTAGCAGTCTTTGGGATGAAGACAAACAAACAAACGCAAGCAAGCACGTTTCTATCCTGTACAGTATGATGCCAAAAATAGTAGTCAGATGGAAAAGATTTTTCCAGAAGTCTTCTGCTGCATAATCTGTTTCAAATAAAGATAATAAAATAAACAAGTGTTTATAAAGAGAATGTGAATGAGCAGGGCTCCCCCGCTGCCTGTTGTGAGGGCGCACTGTGCAGGCGTTGTCTGCGAGAATTCCTGATCTGGCATACAAGGTTCTGGTTTTTATCTCCAAACCCCCCACTCTGAAATGCTGGGGACAGATTTCAGGAAACCTACGTTAAATATAGCACCCCAGGAAAATCTCAAACTCTGTGACCAGAGAAGGTTTGGGATCCAAACCCCTGGGTCCTCATCTCCATCAGCAGCAGGCAAGGTACTCAAGTGGTCTCTATCTGTTGAGCTCCGTGGTGGGAAATGTGTGGTATGAACTGGAAGACTTATGTAACACTGCTAAAGGGCATTGCAGAGCAAATTGATCCACACAAATATTGATCCAGCCAGAGAAGTCTCACTTTGATGGAGCTGCTGCTCAGTTCCCCTTTACCATGAATGTTCACAAGCTCCTGGAGATGTGAGTATGGCCATTTTCCAGAGCTCTTTATTTCCCCTCCAGCATTGCTGTGAAAGTCTTTGAGAATCAGCTCTATTTGGAGACTTCCAACTCATCTTGCACTGAGAGTGGTGGCCAGAAATCCTTCCAGAGCAGCCTTTCACACCACAATATGTTTAAGAAAGTCTGCCTCTGATCCTGGCCAGATAGCTTGAAATGCAGAAGAGCAACAAATGAACAAGAGCCAGGGAATGTCAGAAAGGAAAAAGTGACCCAAACTTGGGGTTGGTTTTTCTTTCTTTGGTTATTTCTTTTTTCTTTCTTTTTTTTTTTTTTTTTTTTTTCCCTGGGAATTTTTGATTCAAATTTTGGCCTTTCCTTTGGACTAATTCTCTTATTAAAAAGAAAAAAAACCCCTAAACCCCAAACCTAAATACACAGAGAAATAGATTTCCCGTCACAGGAAAAGAGGAGTGGACCTACATGGCAAGCATGGGGGAGAAGATTGCCAGAGGTGGAAATTTTTTGGGATCTGCGAGTTGGGTTCAGCTGGTTAGGAGTAAGAGGGGCTAGATGTGAATATTGGATCCCTCTCTAATTTGATTCTTATGGCAGTGATTATATTTATATACAGCCTGCAGACTCCAACCAACTATGGTGTCTCCAGGGATGGCACAGCCACACGCAAAAGTGTTCCTACCCTAAATTGTCTGTAGTCTAAGCCAACAACAACTGAGAAGGGAAATGGAAGAAGAGAAAAAGGGGTGGTCACCAGGAAAGTTTGGACGTGAGGTTTTGATTTAGACTCCCCTCCTGCCGGAGAATCTGCCTCGATCTCCACAAATCTCATCCCTTTTTGCACCTTTCCCTTGGCTCTGCTGCCTCTGTGCCGATCCTGCCGCCTCGCCCCCAGCCTCCAAACTTCTGCTTGGTGGCACCCTGCAACGTCGTGGGGTGGGGATGGTGCAGGAGCAGAGGGACAGACAACTGTCTTTTTGTCTGGAAACCCACAACCTGGGCCCCTTGCCTGGATGAGAGCCTGAAAATGTGAATCTCTTTATAAACTTGGGTTATCCATTTAGTACAATTCCCTGGCAACATATCTTTTGATGGGCTCTTTTTTTTTTCCCCCCCTCTGTTTATCACAACCTTTTCATTAGTCATTGTATAGCTCTGTTTTATTAGTGTAAGTTTAGATGTTATGGGCAGCATAAGGTTGGATAAAACATATAAAAAGAGCTGATGTTAGTTTAGAGTAATTCAAAAATTACTGCCGAAACACACTGATCTGGTCAGACCAGTATTTGCAGCTTGTGTCTATTACTGGAGTCCTTTAAATTGTTAATTTTGGAATTAAGATAAGATTTGTTGTCTCTTCTCCCTCCCAGCCCTCTCACCGGCACGTGCTGTGCGCTCCTAAACATTTTATTTATCTGCGGAGTGGGTCTGCAAACTGGTTCCCGTCTCGCCTGTCCACTTCAATTGCAGCCAAGATTTCCTTTTAGGAATGAGGAGGGGAGGCAGGCTCAGCTTTTCCTTTCTCATCCAGCCATTTCTGGGCTTTATTTAATTTTTGACTGTTTTATTTAAATGTTCATAAACTTGGGGGCCTAAGCCGGGCTTAAGAGTGCGCCGGGAAAGCGTTAAAAACCCACGTCTCGAGCAAGGCTGAGGAGAATAGGTTGATGCCAGGGCAATGTGTGTTTGATAAACAGATGGATTTAAAGGCAGATAGGAGCAAGGAAGCACTTCTCTTGCATATAGCTGTGTTATTTATGGATGTCTTTGCTGTGCAGTGAGAACCAGGTTCTGTTTAGCTCTCTCTTTGGGTGGTCCGTGAGAGATTCTGAGTAGCCTTCAGTAGCCTTCAGGCATAATTGCCAGGCATGCTCTTGTATCTGAGATAGCTTAATAAAGCATTACATATCTTACTGCTTCTATATTTTATTACCTAACCCAGTGCATGCGGTCAGCGGGTAATTAAATTCAGCTGTGTTTTTACTCTCTGTTTTAAGGTCGAAGTATGAATTTCTTCACGAATTCTTTGAAACGGACTAATACGATGCATGCATGATAAAGGCAAGGCTAATCAGAGCCAGACTGTTAGTGCAATATAAGGTTGCCCCAGGTGTAATTTATTTTCATATTATTGGTGGTTTTACTGTCGAACATATTAGAAGACGAAGAAGAAATAATAATTCTTTTCCGTGTATGGCCAGAAAGCTACAGGCTGGGTTGAGAAACTGGGTTTTCTTTTCATTTCTATTTTATGCCACGTTTCGGCTCAACCGCTCGTGCTCCATACTGAAGTCGATTTCAATTAACCTATTCCTTCATTAACTCACTCTCTAAGTGCATGAGGATATTGCTAGATTGCTCGGTGCCATTATGAAAAGGATTGTGGTGCAGCCTTTATTAAAAGCAATGTCTGCAGTAAAACGCATGCTGGAAAAAGCTTAAACAAATCTTTTTCTTGGATTTGACCAGCTGGGGCTGGAGTGACCGTGTGGGCTACAGAAGGTGGAGTATTTTCACTGGGAGTGAAAGTGGGTTGGGAGCTGGGGGTGGCCGGGGCGGGGGGGGAGGAAAGGGGCAGTTGACCCCTGTCTTATGCATCACACCAGTGAGTTTGGGCAAGGTCATTTGTGTTTGGGACTCTGTGGTTGTCGTGTCAGAGGTGCGGATAGACTGTCTGAAACGGAGAGGTAACAAGATCATGAATAAAGGACCCGGCTCTGCTGCTGTCAGATTATCTGTGGGACTTGTTGCAAGAGGGGAAATGAGCATTTGTACAGCTCTCTGGGAATATCCAGAGTTACGACCAAGCGGCTGTGTTTTACTCCCCAATCAAATGTATTTTACAAATGATATTCCCTCTCCCTTTAAAACTGACCTTGCGTATCTCCTTAGACCACCATATGTGCAATTTTGCTGTTGCTCCGGTTATTGGTGCCAGAAAACTGTTTCATGAGCAGCAAAACCAGTGAGACCTAAAGTCCTAGAGGCTGGTGCCCTGAGGTCAGCGCCCAAGAGGCATCTGTGGTACCTGCTGGGGGATGAGCCTTAATCTCACAGGGGCCATCTTTCTGCTCCAAGATGATGTTTTGAAAACTTACAGGAACTTAAGATGTGATTCATCTCTGAACTGAGTTGATTACAAGAAAAACATGTCTGTGGAGCTAGTCAGCATCACCTTTTTTGGTGGGGAGGGATGAGCACCTTCCGGATTGCGACTCATATGACTCAGATCAGCACTTCTTTAAAATATGCCCAATAATGTCTGTTTACATTAACTGATTAAAAACAGTTGAAGAGAAGACATCAGGTTAGTCCTGGTGAACCTTTATGGTCCCCCTCTCTGGACAAAGATGTGTTTGAGATTAGCCATTGAATCAAAATCCTAAGGAGATGGTCCTGTGCATGCACACATGGCCACATAGATCTCATGAAAGAAGACTGAAAACCTTTGACTTTCACGGTGGAGGACTCAAGTCACACATGACCGAACATGGCAAAGCTGTGGCAAATTTGCCAGATGAGGTTCTGCAACTGACTGCAATGTTGCCCTTGTTCACACCTGCCTTATGGCCCAATGCATTAAGCCCTCCTTTGCTGAAGTCCTATTCCAGAGCAGGGGGGACCATCTTGCAGGTAAATGGTCCCATGCACACCATTTCCAGGGCATTTATTTTGGCATGGTCCTTTCAGACAGGTGCCTCTTGACCCCAGTCAGGGGCAGGAGGCTGAGCAAAGGGTGGGCACGTGCAGCTGCTTGGTGAATCTGCCCTTGCAGTTGCCACGATTTCTTGGGCAAAACTCTGTAGACTGTAATCTGGCATTGCCCAGATCAGGTCTGGCAGCAGCAGAAAGCCTGGCTTAGCACACATGAAATCAGAGTGTTGTTTGACCCTTGCTTCTGCTTCCCCAGCTGTGAAACAGCGAAAGAAATGTCCCCTCGCTCAGAGTTGACTTTTGCCTCTGAGTTAATATTTGCAGGATACTCAGAGCTCCCTAGCTGATGGTGCTGCAAACCACACGGCTCGACTCTGCTGTCACCAATTGGAAAGAGCCATGCTGGGCTCGGGATTTAGTCCTATAGAAGTTAAGATTATTTTATTGTTCTAGGAACGATAGGGTGGTCTGGCTGCTAAATTACAGCACTCCCTGGGCTGGGCCAGTGCTTTCCCTGCCTGTTTGGGGTCAGGATTTGTCCCTTTCTGGTTTCATGTTTTCCTACTGAACTCATGAACCTGTATCAAATGTCGAAGCAACAAGAACTTGATGGTGATGCTCTGCCAGTGAAAAAGGGCTTCCCAAAAAATCAGAGTTCTCCTTCCACTGAACTCAATCCCTTTCTTCCCCCTTTCCTCACCCTCCCCCCAATCTCTGTCGACCCAGTAGAAAACCACCTCCTGAAGCTGGTGAGCCCAAGCGCTGCCTGAGATCCAGGAAAACTTGATAGTGTGCAGATGCTGTTCTGTCTCTCGGCAATATTTACTTTTCGGATGGGTCTTAAGTAAGCATGAGGCCAGGAGGCGCTGGAGCATTTCTTGACATGATGAAATGGCCATCGCCTCCTCCAGCTGGAGGTGGGAAGCCCTTCCCTAACTTTTCTCACCCTCCTTGGCCTTGCTTGGGGAGCGGGTGGAGCTGGACCAGCACCCCCATTCCCTGACTCATTCTGTGACCTGGGTGTGGAGGAGGAAAAAAAACAGACTGTTTCTCCCTTCCACCCCCCTCCCCAAACACAGTCTGCAATTATTCAGGCTTTGTAATATTGGGATTAATTTTTGTCCGTCTCCTCTTTAGCTTGCGTCCTGCAGCCAGCGCTTGGGGCATGGAAATGCCTGCCTGCTGCTGGAGCGAGCAGCGAGGGGTGCCCTCTCCCCTCAAGGCGACCAAAGGGGATGGATTTGGGGAAACGGGGAGCTGAAGGGCTGTCTGAATCCCTGCACTTCCCAGGCATGGTTCTGGGGACGTGCACAGCCTTTGCCACGCTAAGGCACGCCCCAGGGCCCCGGCAGGCTCTTGGGGGATTTGAGGTTTTCTCCAAGCCCATCTCTGATGTTGAGATCTGACTCGAACACATGCGGCAAGCTAATCGCGTGCATGTGTGCTGTTTAAAAACGCGGTTGCCTGCTGATTGGGTTTAATTCTTTATCTTATTCCTGCTAATCCGTTTTCCAATCTGGTTCCCATTTGGAGACAAATTCCCCCAAACCCCAGCCACTGGTGGGATGGATGTGCGGTAGTGGGGGGGGAGAGAATGGAGCGATGCTTTCTGTGGGGCAGTTGCAGGCCAAGGAGAGGACATGCTACCCTGTTAGATGCCGGATGACAAAACCCCACCCTGGCTTGTGCCACAAATGTATAACAGCCTCATAACTGTCTCCACTTGGGATCCCACCTCCCGCAGGCTGCTATTGCCATGAAAACGTGACAGCAGTGCTCTGCCAAGCATCTGAGGAATAACGGCCTGAGGGTTTTATTGCGTGGAAAGATTCCCTTCAAACACACCACGGAGCTGGCCTGGTGGTCCAGCAGTAGCGCAACGACCTGGGCTGCTTTGAACTTCGTGGCCGGTGATGGCTGCAAGGCGGCAGCACCCATAAGTTTGCTGTAGGGCTGGCCAGTCCCCCTCAGCAGCAGCCACTGCTTTCCGGTCAGGGAACAACGTTCTGGATGCATAAGCTCTCCTCCTTCCTCCTCTTGGTCTCTCTCCTTGCCGAAGCCTCCGGTGTTTTCACGCTCAGAAGCTGCCAACAAGGGGGAAAATGCTCCCCAGCACTGTGCGTTGTCTGCAGCTCTGCTGCGGAGGTGTTTTCCCCTCTGCCAAGGCAGAGAGGTGAGATCTGTGGTCCCAGGGCTGGGAAATCCTCAACCTGCCGCCCCCCCGCCCCCCCAAGGTTTTGGGAAATCATTAACCATTGTGCCTCTGTTTCCTCTTGGTTATCATCTGTTCCATCTCAAATCCACTCCCCCGCATCCCCCTCGCCGCAGTACTGCTGCGGATTTTGTTTCTCCTCAACTGCAAATCTTCTTCACCCTGGGCCATGGTGATGGGGCAGAAGCCCCTGTGATGTGCTTCTGCTGTGGAGTGTTCCTCAGGCCTCTCAGGGCTGGTTTTCCCTTGGGAAACGCACGTGTTGTTAATGTGACTGACTTAGCACCGGGTAAAATCTGCAAGAAGACCAGTCACGTTTTAGCTTTAATATGAGGTGACCATGAACCCTCAATGCCTCCAGATCTTCAGCTTGTCCTGCTACTTTGATCAAAACTCACAGATTTCCTCTCTTTGTTAGGTTTTTAACCTAAGGTGTGTAACCTTCAGGGCTCCTTTCTAGTAAAGATCAACCCCAACAAATACTCTAGCAAAAGACCCAACCAACCTTCAAATTCGTGGGTGGTAAAGATCAGTGGAAAAAATTTAGATCCACTTAAAAAAATAAAAATCAAATTGTGGAATCAAACAAGGAATCGATGCCTGGCTTCCTGTAATTTCGGGACCTGTGTTTCCCCAGGCATGTACATTAGCCCTCGTACCTTGTTGAGTGCCACGGGACAGGCTCTGCATTCCCACATCCAGGGATAGCAAATCCTTGCAGCCCAGTCCTCTCTGGGGCTCCCAGCCTTTCCCAGCTCCCCTAACCACCCATGGGGCAAGAAGCAGATATTTTGCCTCCAAAAATACACCCCTCTGTAAAAATACCTTGCGATTTGCTGAAAAATTCGAGTTGTGGGTGGGATGTAACAGGCAAGGTACAGAAGGCAAACGTGAGAAACGTCTGATTTATTCTGTCCTGATAAAGGTCCAGATGTGGCTCCTGTTCCCTGATTTATCACTGGTTTGCTCTGTGGCCTTGAACAAGCCATTTCGCTTCCTTCTGTCTCTGCTTCTCCTCCTGCTCTTTGGTCCTGGCTCTACCTCGTGCTCATGCAGCAGGATCTGCTCCTACAGCCCTGAGCACCGTGCATGGTGTGACCTACGTGTTGGCACAGCACCTCACGTTACAGACAGCTGGAATCCTCAAATGCTGGGTAATAAATAATGGATTTAAAAAAAAATAAATGCAGAAACATAGCTAAAATGAAGAGATGAAAGGAAATAACCTTTTCTAAGCTCTCAGAGGACTGACAGAGAAACTAGCAAGCTTGTATATTTTCTTGATCCTGCGACATTAGCAAATCAGGGTATTGAAGGACAATGAAAGAACTGTGCATTTTTAATCTGTTTCCAAGCATGTGTGTGTGCACATGCATGAAATCCACAGTGCATTTTATAGGCCGGCCAAAAAGCACATGAGTGAAACAGCACGTGATGCAGCCGTCGAAAGAATCCGTCACCCAGCCCAGGAAAAAATTACGACTGTAGCTCTAACCATTTTTTTATCATTTCCATCTCTATTGACTGACATGTATTTTCTTCCTTCCCTGACCCAGAACACCCGGACTCTGAAACTACTGAAATGTTTGCACAATCTTGAAGCATTTATTTAAAAGTTGCTTTTCCCTGAAGGGTAGGTACTACAGCCAGATTCAAAGTCGGATCAAAAAAACCAAACAAATACTATCTTTACAAGCCCTTCATATCGGTATGTACCAAAGGACCTATCGGCTTCCTTTTCCTTTTGGCATGCTGACAACAGCCCAGTGCCTCAGGCAGAGAGCTGGAGTACGTGTTTACAACCCTTTCAAATTCACAGGCCAAACAGGAAAAGAAGGAAAATGTCAAAAATTACAAATAAAACAGTTGATCTTCAAAAGCAACGAGGCCTGCAAATGAATAATTTTTAGGCATGTTGTATCGGATTTCTTAAATATTTGTCACAGCTGTGAGTTGCATAGTGCAGTGTTTGTTAACCTTAGAACTTGTCTTAAGTGCTCTCACGAATAAATTTATTTATACTGAAAAATCCAAGTGTCTTAATAACTGAAACGGTTTTCAGAGGAGTTTTTCCTCTTTTTTTTTTTAATGCTGCTGCAGAGAGTTCTTCCCCATGTGCTCAACATATTGCAGCTTTGCTTCAGCACAGAGCAGAAGTGATGATAGAGATAGTGAGAAGAGGAAAAAAAAGAATGGGAAAGTAAGAGTTGGAAAAATGATGGGACTTGCCTATGTCTTGGGGTTTTGTCATGGACCCACTCTTACATGTTGCCCTTTGGGTAATGGGTACATCACTGCCTTAGATGTTCTGCTTTTTGAAACTTTTCTGGTCTTCACGGAGATCTTGTCTGGGAACTGGGGCACAGAAGGTTTTGCAGTGGGAATAGTCTCGTGAACATGTAGAGACTTCTTAACTGGGGGCATCTGGTCTTGGTTAGTCTAGATTTCCCCTATAGTCAATGGGGAGGGATTGCACCTCCACAGAGTGATCCTTCTTATCCTAAGATAAGTGCTGAAGTTGCTGTGAGGGACATATTTCTCTCGACTGGCTATTGTGGGATCCCGAACGACTAGTTTGGATTAGACACCTCTGTTTTGGATGGCTGGAGTCAGTTGATAGGAATCCCACTTTCCCCACTTTCTTGGGGAAAATGATGGAAATCAGATGGAGCTGAGCCCAAGCGCTTGGTCAGGTAGCATGCCTCCGAAGGCAGCATGTGTGAGAGTGATTTGGAATTTACCCCAGGCTCCCTGAAGACTGTTTGCAGAGATGAGTCTACAGTTTGGCAATCTGCTCTGGGTGAAGGAAAGCACTGATGCCTTCTGCATGGCCTGGGCAGGCAGATGTGATTTGAATAAGCTGCTTTTAGCTCCATGCATCTTTGTCACTTTGAAGGGAGAAGGAAACTGTTCCAGCATATGCAGTCTATGAATTATGGTTTGGTAGACCAGCATAGCTTATATACCCAAGAAAACGCTGAAAGAAGAGTACTACTAGTACCTATACCTTGCCTGGGGAAGAGATGGAGTGGCCATCACTGGAGGTCTTCAAGACACATCAACGATGACATAAGATTTTTTTTTTTTTACCTACTTTTTGGCAATGAGATGTATCCTAAAACATCTTCCCATTTATATGCTGTGGCTCTGCAGATCTCAGTGTAGCCCACAGATCACAAGTTCTGGTCCAGGTAAAGGATGTAATTCCAATGAGGGGTCACTGTCGTCGTCTGCCATGGTGCTGCTGCTCTGGCCTAGCCCAGCCACCAGCGTATCTGCGCTAGCCAGCATGGTATTGATTAAGAAATCCCTACTGTGATGCACAGAGTAAAAAGAGATGTATTTAAAACTGCTATTTTGGCAGTACTTGCAAACTTTTTTGTTTTGTTGAGGAAAGCATTTCAACGTGAATAATCTTTTCCTGTAAACGCGTAGAAAACCTTTAATCAAATACAAATTAGTTCTAGGCATGAGAAATAAATGTTTGATGAAAGCGTATCTTAGTCATGGCACATAAATAGCTCTTCACAGTCAATATATAATCTTGCATCATTATGAAAGGAAGTGATCATTAAAAATATAATTTGGAGAGCAATATTTTACCTCCTAGTTGTCACAAGACCCCCCTTTCTGCACACAGTTCTGGACAGGGTTAATCCCCAAATGACTTGCACCATTGTAAATCAGAAGTAACAAACCCTGACTTCAAGCAAAAGCTCTTGGTGTAAATCACAGGAGGATCTAATCCCGTTGCCTGAGAAAAAAATGAAAATGTCTTAGGAAAATACAACTGCTTTGGCACTGCAGAGAGAAAAAATAAAGCAAAATACTTTAAACTTCTAAAGTAATATTTCTTTTCAGCTTCACCTGTGCTTTTAGTCCTCTAAATCAGTAAGCTGTTATAAAGGAAAATTATATGTTCCAATCTCCTGATGAATTGTGTAGTGAGATTTTGCATTAGTAACCATGAGTATTTACCCTTTTCTAAGATTAAAGGCAGTTTTCCAAAGCTGTGTCTGCTTATTAATTAGTGTCTGATGAAGACAGATTGCAGACAGGAATAGTGCTAAGAAAATGGAGCTAACCTTTAAGACTAAATTAATCTCAGGTTTAATGGGTTTTAGTATGATTTACAGGTTTTGTACATTTTCTGGTAAATTTCCAATAGAAAAGAAAGTGGGTACAAGCACAAAAAAGAAGGCTGAGTAAACACGGTGAGAGCAGATCCTTAAGAACTGCAGATCCACCGTAATCCACGGGCTTGTAAATCTTTGCAAGTGCACAATGAGGTGAGGGGGTTTGAGGGTCAAGATCCTCAGCCCAGCTCCACGTGGAGAGGGTCTGTTGCACCCCTGGAGCGATCCCAGCTGGTACCAGTACGGACCAAGCGCTCTCATGGCAATTCTCTCCAAGACAATGGGAACGGGACCAAGGCTGAATGCGTGTGCAGCCTCAGGGATATTTTCATGAGGGGAAGTTTCTTCCTAACCACTAACTTCATTTTGGGGGTGGTGCAGCCTTACCCCTCAGAGATGTACCTGGAGCAATTGGGCAGGTCTCCGGGGGCTGGGAGAAAATGAAAGCTGAGTTAACAGCAACCCCACTGCTGTATCTTAAACAGAGGACACAGATTCCCCCCC
>VXBL01004986.1:99622-131720 GCA_013400195.1 Aramus guarauna
AAGCAATGACAACAAAGCATGAAGGAGAGTTGGCTTGGGGGGAAACCTAGTCTTGTACAACCATTTAACATGTGTTTCCATAAATCTGCTAATCTACTTCAGTGTGCTTTGAACATAATCTGGGCCTAGTAAAATACAGTTAATTATATATCCGTTTTAATTGTAAACCAAGTTTCAGAATGCTTGTATTGTTACGTAAGTGCTTATAATTCTCCTATTTCTATCATATTTCCCTGGCACCTCATTTGAATTTACATGTATCTGAGGTCATAACTGGAGTGGAGGTTCTGCTTTTGGTTAACTCTGGAGCATAGATCAGCTATCATGAGTTTAATGAAAACATTGTCATTTTAGTGGCTTGCTAAAAAAAAAAAAAAAAAAAAAACACAACTTAGAAAAGCAATGCCACGTTCAGTGACTGTTCCCTTCTGTCAGCACAGGACTGCTGTGTCATAACATGCCACAGAGCAATCGCCACCGCAGATAAGTGTACTTGCTACCCTAAATCCATGTGATTTCATGGCTGCATGTGATGCTGCTCTCATTTAGACTCCTTAAGGATTTGGCCCACCAGAGACAGGCAGCTGGGGTTTGCCCTGAGGTGCAAGAAAAAAGGTGGTATTGCAATGAGGAGTGAGGTTAGAAATGTTCACCACCTTCGGGGTATCCAGCTTTATGATCCCATTTACACTTAGAATTTTGAGGCTCTTCTAGTTCCATCAACATCGGTTATTTCTGATTGATGGTGAGGTTGATCTAAGCTCTGTATCTGGAGAGTGGGTAAAGTCAACTCCAAATGTCCCCACAGGTGATGGTTGGAAGTCTGATTTTCAGTCCGTGCTTTCCCAGCCTCTGGCACCTCCGGTGATTGTGTAGACAGCATAAACTGCAAATAAGGGCTCTGAATTGTGCTCTATTTCCAGCCCTGGAAACACACTAAAAGGCAAACAGCTCTGGTCTTTTCCTTCACCTTGATTGATTTGATGTTGCTGCCAGAGGAAAAAAAAAAAGGCATTTTTTTGTTCATTAAAATAAAATTTCCTTTAAAATATTTTGGAGTTCTGAGATAACAAACAGCAAGACAAAGATCACAGCTGAAGACTTTTATGTCTTCAAAATCATTAGTCATTGTCTCTGAGCTTCGTATAAATAATTGATCAATGCCTCAAAACAAGACCCTTGAAGGTGTTTTTATAAGGCCACAAATGTGTCAAGCAGACTTATTAGATGTGAAGGGAATGATTATTTGTACAAAGTGAAATGAACATGTGCAATAATATTGTAAAATGTTTATTAGTCTAGAGTGTGCTGAATTTTCCTAAAATATATCAGGTTCTCAGTTTGCATTTAATGTAGTGTTAGGTATGACGCTATATCCTTCCTAGGCTATTTTCAGTTAGTGTTACACTTTTTGCAGAGTAAATCATGAGTTTGTGTCCTTTATAACAAGGGTATTATCAAACGCAAGGCAATGCTACCTGTCTCGAGATCCAGCGTGAAAGAAAACATGTACTGATCAGTGGTTCGAAGGGTGGTTGATTGGATCGTATCTATTGAGCAAATCTTTGGAGAGCAAGCAGGATGTGAAGCTCTGGGAATACTCGAACATCTCTGCTCTCCAGTGGCTGTCGATGCACCCCGTCCAAGGTTTGAGCTCCCTTGCTGGTAACTCAGTTCATGTATGGCTCTAGCATCAGACGTTACATTTCCAGTCAAAAGACTGCGCAGTGATGGTTTTGGGGTGACCAGAGCTGTAAAAGGGTGTTTAGTCACGTCTCTGAGTTGCCTCCTTTGTGCTTGCGCTCTACCATCCAGGGAGGGTAAGAGATCATCAGCAACGCAATGGCTTTGTTCAACCTGCTCCCCACTAACCTACAACATCTCTTCCTCCATGGCTGTTGGGATAACAGGGCATCTGTGTGGGTTGTGGAGGTTTGGAATTAACCTCTGAGGACCTGGACGTAGACACTTGGTGATGCTCTGGGACACTCTGCATGCCTCATCTGAGCTAGAAGTCTACTGAGGGGATTGAGCATGGGGCTTCAACAGTCTCTTGCACCTGTTCTTAAGATTGGTGAATTTTACTGTGTTTTATTCTGCTCCCTCTTCAGTCAGGATATTGCTCAGGAGCTGAGTTTTTCCCTTGGTCCAGGTCTGTGTGTCCTGACTTATTTAGGTGTTTAAAGACATGTGATGAGGGATAACAAAGTTAATACGTGATAGATCTGTGTAGATCTGTTTTGTCTTCTCTTCAGACACTTAGCTAGTTAATGGCCTTCAATTAGGCGGGACCTTTCAGTCCTTCAGAAAGGACCTTTAGGAAGTATTTGCTAGCAGGGAATCTGAAATAGAGCTGCCCACATTAATGGCACACAGCCTACTCCAGACTTGGGTTTTCCTATGCTATGGAAGCCCTTCTGCAGACCAGCACTGTCATGGTGGGACTAGCTTTCAAGATGATTGATGGCTGCACTATCTACTGTTATCTTCCCTTATAGTTCCCTGCCCAGGGATACAACTCAGAGGTGCTATTGGTTGTGGAAAACTTTACATGAAACTCTAACATAATTTTTATTATATTAATTTTTTTTTTTTTTGGGGCACATGGTTTTGAAATGGTGAGTCTTTAAAATTCCTTAGGGAACTCCATGGAAGGTATCCACTTTGATGAGCTCATATTCATACACAAAATTTAATGCATTTCAGGTAATTGTCACCAGATTACTCTTCGGCTCTCCCACTTCAAAGAACTGGTTGAATTTAACAAAGAAATCACACCTAGGGAATAAAGCTTGCTGTGAAATGTTTTCTGTGAAAGCCAGAACCAGGTGAAAATCACTTAGTTTCAGGTTTCATTACAAATTTGAAAACCATATCTCAGGTTCACTGAAAGGTTGGTTAAGGGTCGTGCTGCAGAGCCTGGTTTGGAATGAATGTGGCTGATTTATGTCATTTGCAGCAGAACCGGGTATCGTTCATTGCTTTGACCCAGGTTCAAGGGTCTGCTCCTCTAAACTCTCCTTGTGTGTTGAAGTCAATGGGAATTCCCTCCACAGAGATGTTGGAGGATCCATCTCCATGAGAAACTCAGGTTTTTGATTGCTTTAAATACCGGCTTTATTTCAATCCCTCACCACCTCCTCTGGTGTAAGTTAGCCAGCTGAACTGCTCTCTTGCCCCCAGGTGAGGATCCAACCTGACGTGGAGAACCCAGGAGTCAAGTAATCTAATAAGAAGTTTGCACAAATCCATCTGTGCTGAAATCACTAACTCCCACACAGCCCTGCTAGAGTGTCCCATTGCCATTTTGCAGGCAAAGCCACAGGTTAAAAGCTAGACCAGCATGCTATTGGTTGAACATTAGCCACATCTTTGACTAATGAGCATCTGGTTCCCCTTACCATTAAGAAGATCCATGCGACTCACAGGCAAGGTCTTGCAGACCTGGCTGTTGATACAGAAGGATCAGTCACTTCATCTCTCTCCCCTGGGGCTGCTGATCTTTCCCACTCATGCCTCCAGGCTGTTCTTCACATCCATATTCTGGAAAAGCAGGTAAATGGTGATAAGAAGACTGAACATTGTCTTAAAACTGCTGATACCCCAGAAGCATCCATTGGAGCCTCATCACCAAGTGGAACCTTTTTGTCTTGCTCTTTCACAGTTATTAATCACTTGCAGATGCTCCCGCAGCAGCATTCCTGTGGGAGGCTGTCGACGTCAGCATGGATTCCTCACAGTAGTATTACCAGAGCAAGAAAAATAGCTACCCTGAAGTTCTGGAGAGGGTCTGATTAATCCCTCAAAAGCAAGAACATTTACTTGCGTAGCAAACTTGGAAAGCTGGGCTAACGCTATGCCTTTGAGAAGTGGCTGCAGCAGTGCTGAGCATTCATCTTGAAACCAGTGGTTATGCTCACTGTGAACTTGGTGCCTGAGCTGGGATCAGTAAACTGGAAATTAACCTGGAAAGCTGTTGGTTTTACCCAGCCAAAAAGGCAATACTGAATTGTTTCACCTGGTTTCTGCTTTTGCCTCCCTGGGAAAAATCTTTACTTCTTAAACCAGGGGTGTGGCCAAGACTTGAACCAGTCAGAATCTCAACAGCATCGACTGGGATGTCTAAAGATCAGATTGTGTCTCAAGAATTGTCGGTTTGGTGGGATATGTGGGAGGCTCAAACAGACAAGCAAGTCTAGAACCTCACCCTCTGAGGCTAGGAGTGAACTCTAACATGCAGAGTCAGTGGTCAGCGCCGTGGGGCTCAGCAGTACCTTGGCTGCTGGTGGCTAGCTTGAGATAACTTTGTGCGTCTGTGTTTTGGCCACTGGCAAATGAGAGATGATTCAGCCTAGCTTAAATGTCCTTCTGGGTGAATTAAATTAATTCAAATTACCTCATGTTTGCTGCAGGCTGGGAACACACACAGGCAGTTGCTGTGGTAGTTCACATAATGTAAGATCGGTTATACCAGCTAACACCAAAGGTGTCTCTAACCTGATACTGTCCCATTGATGGTGGTCAACAGGGCACACCAAAGAAAAACTACAACAGGGCAAGCATCTGGTGATGCTTTTCCAGCATTACTCTTTAAACCATCAGCATTTTATGTCTCAAAGACACATCAGACAAAGGTGGTGTTTTGTATTTAAGGAGGATTTTTTTCTGATGGATTTGGCTGATCACTTTTTGAACCCACATACATTTCATAGCATCCCAAGCCAGGAGTTCCTTAGCTTCACCAGGTGCTGGAGGAAGAGCTGTTTGCTTTTGTTTGTTCTCAGTCTGCTCCTTGATGTTTTCTTCTCTGTTTCCCAGGCCTTGTGCTGGAGAGTAAACAACTCATCCCTACTCACTGTGGCCAGGGTCCCACCGATCTCTACCACATCCCATCTCAGTCATCTCTTCCAGTTTGAGAAATCCTTCTGTATTGAATCATGTCCTATGCAGCAGCCATTCAAGGCCTTGGATCATTCTTGTCATGCTGCTGATCCAAATGTCGATGCATGCAAAGACCATTTGAATCAGGGCTTTTTATTCAGATCTCTTTCCACCCATAACTTTGACAAACAAATCACATGAAAAAATAGAGCAGTAGACACCTAAGACCAGCAGAATGCTTGGTTTCACACTGATGCCCTCTCCATCCCATCCTTTTCTCATAAGTCAGGGCATGGTCAGTAACATTCCTCGTTGCTGCTCCCCTCTGCTCCCCCTGTATGTGAGCCCTGGGACTTACAGATAGGGTGACAAAACGTGGTATTAAAAAGCTCTTTACAAGGTTAACAGAGGAAATGGGATCATTTGTTCTTTTGGAAAAGGCAGTTGGATTTTGCCTTTTATCAGAGATTGTCCATGTTCATTTATTTAAATGGCTTGTCCTGTTTGGCTCTTGAAACTTTCAGGGTGGAGTAGGGAAGATGTTCAGAATGTATGTACCATGTTATTAAGACACATTGAGCACAACCTCTGTGTGGCCTTTCTGTTTTACATGCTACGGACAAGTACTTTACTGTTTTAACAGTTGACTTCCTGTGAAATGGAAAGCTGGATTTTTATTGATCTTACACTGTTTCAAATCCACCTACTCTCAGCTGCATGGTGTTCGCTTGGAAAGCATCTGACGGGATGTTCCTGGAAAAACCTCACTCCGCAGAACAATACAATGCTTCTTTGTTTATCGTCGTCTTGCTGAGGCCAGTCAGCCCTATTGAATGAACCTCAGATGTTTTGATTTGTTCTTTGGTGAAAGTTTATATGACTTAAGATGTCTTTTTACCCTTCCCACCTTCCCCTTTAGGTTTCTTCTAAAGAACAAAACCGGTTGAATTAAATTGCTCTGTATTGGGATTTCAAACATTAATGAATGTTGTTTCAAAGTGTTATCTCATTTGGGGCCTGAAATGACTAAGGGCCACCATTCTTGTGCCAATAGAAGAGTCTCTGTGGCTTTGGGATTGTTTGCTATTTCTTTTAACAGATCGGCACTTTGAAAGGGTCATTTGTTTCCATACATTTCTTATTATAAAAACAAAAATAATGAACAGTTAGAAGGCCAACATAAAGCAGCTGTATTATACGTGTGGGGAGATGCAATGTGTAGTCTAGCTATTGAAATAGTAGACCGAGGATTATTAAAAAAGAACTCTTACTACTATTTTTGAGACCTACAGGCACTGAAACTGTTTATTTTATGTAGGTAAGAAGCCAAATTCCTTGCAGTGCAGCGCCTCCACTTCCCTGGAATCACAGTGATGAAGATGGCCTTCTGACATGGTGTATTAAAGATTTCATTTAAATAATGTGTCCCCAGATAACAACCTTGGACTGAGCCTTTCAGGCTTCCTCTGAAATCACAGCACAAAGGCTGTGTGTAAAAGCAGATGTTTGCAGTATATGTATTTCCAGTGGAGTTCAGTGGCAACAAATATTGCATTAAAAAAGGATTTTTATTTTATTTTTTTTTTAATATAAGAAGCTGTTGAGTAGCATTCATGGTAATGGGTGACTATGATCAAGTCAGGTTCTTTATTGATAATAATCCCTGGTCCCTGTGTCATTGAGAACAGTTTCTATAGGTACAAATGAGCCAGGATAAAGGAAGCCAGTATAATACATCAGGGCTGGGTGGGAGGTTACTTCATTTAACTTCCGCCTTCCTTTCTTTGAGTTCCTATTAAGCTAAATAATGGCAGTCTACAAAATGAAGGAGCGATTGAAGTGTGCCTGCAAACCAATTATATCATTCTGGACACGGTCTCCTGGACTCTTTGTATATGTACGTGTATGTGTGTCTTGTCTCTCTTGGCTGGGACTCTGACTCTCTTGAAACTGCTGTTTTATGGACATTGTGAGAGCCTTTGGTTTTCAGAATTGTTGCTTTTATCCTTCCCCTCCTCCTTAGCCGCTAGTTGGATTTTGTGTCACAAAAGGTTTTGTGAAGGGCTGTGCTCTGAGTATGGAGTTTAGAACCTGAACTTGCATTTTGGTCCTCCAGCAAAATCCCTGTTAGCTCTGCCTAAAAAGGGGGAAAAAAGGAAAAGAAAAGATGAAAAAAAACATTTTGATGAATGTGCATAAACCAGATCTTACATCGAATGCCTTTCTGGTAATGTCATCGGAGAAAGGAATATCTGGGGTCGGGTCTGGGAGAGAAAACAGAAAGATACTTCACACCAAAGCCAAATACTGATTTCCTACATGTGAGAAGGGTGGGTTGGTGGGACTCAGCATATCAGGTCATGACCCATTTAGTCCTTTCTTGGACTGAGACCAGTAATAAAGTTCAAAAATCCATAGCAGATTATTCAGTATCAAGATGTCAGAGAAATAAATTTCTTGCTCGCTTATATTAGATATTGCTTTAGAGAAGACTGAAGCATTATATCTCTCATGTTTTGTGCCTTTGCTACATTGTGGAGGAGTTTCTTATAATTTCCATCAGGATGTCATTCTTTTTCATATTCAGTGGGACTCTCGGACCTGGCAATATCGTGGGAGAGGAAGGTACTATAAGTTAGTGGAGTAAGGAGTCAAGAAATAAAGCATCTTGCAGACTTGCATGCTGATCAGCTGCCCTTCTTTTAAGGTGTGATGGAAAGGAGTAAATGCAAAGTCAGTGGTTCTTTTCCTTGTTCCGTGAAGCCCCTCTCTGTTGGTCTGGGTGAGAAGCTTAGGCTGGCTGTGCAAGTTTGAGATGAGTGAAGCTAGGGAAGATCAGACTCACACCAAACTCTCTTATCAGGTCTGTATGTCATTGTGATGAGGTTTAGATGAAAGTAATATCTCTGACCCTTCATGAAATATGATATAAACCTTGAACCTTAGTAAACGTAAGCCTCAGTAAACCATTTCTAGCCATCTAAGTGCAAACAATGTACATAACGGATTAAGCGAACTGCGTAAATCATAGAGGTTTAGCAGAATAAGACCAAACTGCGAATAAACTATCCAAATAGGTGCACTGTGACACCCATTATCAAATGTGGTCAAATACAAAAATTAAATGAGGCCACGTAGCACGGAGCTTGACTCCTTGCCTGCTTTACACTACCATCAATGACAGTCACACAAAATCCTAAGATTATATGTGTGTGTTGGTTCTTATGAAAAATCCACTTAGAAGTGTTTGCTAAGGATTAGAAGGTGATTAATAGATGTTTTAAAAAAGATTATAAATCATTATGGAAGCCAACAAATTGTGTAGAGTCACGGCTTAGAGCTACCTTTTACTAAGGGCTTTGTAATGGTCTGTACATCACAGTGCTCATGTTCACCACCATGTTAGTACATCTATTAATAATCTCTTGGCTCCTTTTAAAAAAGCTTGTAAGTGTAACCTTTGCAGGAAGTGAGATAGACATGTCTGTGTATCTGTCTGTTTTATAATGGTAATGTTGCTGTAGCTGTGATGATATAAAAATATATTAGAGTTAAAACCACCCTGTTGTATTTTATAGTATTATATTATGGGAGTAGTGAGATTGTAGCTGAGGTGAAGTGAGAATTTGCATTTAAACCTCTGATTTGGTTCATTTAAAACTTGAGGTCAGACTGGTCTTTAGAGGCCAAATTTCTCTCTTTTATATATATATAAATATAAACATCTAAGATGATTCCATGTCCAGACATTCCTTTGGACACACAGAGGGTTAGGTCAGTTTTTAGTGGTCTTGTCGTTTAAGAGAATTCTAGTGGCAAAGGTAACTTTAGGGTGCTGAACATACACTGTTTCAAAGTAATTGCTGTCAGGGTTCATAGGCACTATCAGTCTACTAGACTGGGGTGCACAGATCTCTCTTCCTTTCTTACATTTCCTTCCCCATTACAGGTTATTTTCCCTTTGTTTGTATAAAGATGCACTTCGCATTCTCTATCATTCTGTTTAATTAATACTAAATCTTTTCCTACTTGTCAGCTGATCTGAACTTGGAAATGCCATAAAAGAATAGAGTATTCCCATTACCAAAAAGAAAAAATGTGTTTTCTTTTCCTTTCATTTATCTCCAGAACTTCATAGTTATTGGTAATTGCTTTCAGCGAAGTGTTCATGTGTATGCATGCAAGAAAGCACACACTAAAACTTAGTCAGGACCTTATGACCATGGAAGAGTTGCCAGAAATCTCCCCAGTAAGATCCTTGCTTTGATTGCCTCCAACTTTCCTAAATTTACTCTTTTCAGCCTGAAGTTTTCCATGCTGATCAGAATTATCCCCCAAGAAAATACCATCATTTGAGAGAGAAAGGAAAGTGCTGCTCCAAGGGACATTACTGCTCCCTAAGGAGCAGTCCAAACCGTTCCATGCTTGTGAGAAGGTGGGGAGGATTTTGCTGTATCTGCAAGAGACCATGTGCATTTGGCCAGGAAAAAGCCACTGAAAAGAAAAAAAATTCAAAGTTTGCATGAGCTGAGTAGAAATTTGACAAATGGGGAATGATTTTTGCCTTATGGGTGCCTCCATTTATGAAAATCAGTCCCCAAAGGGGAGTATCAACATCTTCCCTGCCCAGTGTCCAAGCTGGACTTTTTCGGTGGTTACTTTACTTTTGAGCTTAGTGTCTGAGACCAGAGGGTCAGGTGTTGGTACCCCCATACCTGGCTGAGAAAGCAGCGAAAAAGGAGGCAGCCAGCCTTGCATAGGAATGGGAGAGAAGCACAGGCGAGGAGATGAAGGGAAGTCAGTTGAGGTGGTCCATTTTCCTGAGCATCTGCAATCAGCTGCTCGGAGAAACTGACTGTGGTGGGCTTTTAGTTCCTACAACACCCAGGATTAATTGATTGTTTTTACGAGTCAGTTTTAACCATCTAAACTTACTGAAAAATTGTAGTGACAGTATTGCACCTTTGCTCTTGGGACAGTTTAGAAGGTGATGCAGTGAAGAAGGTGATGAAATTACAGTATTTCCATGTTTAAACCTGGATGGTTGTCTTCCAAACATTCTGCAACTCGTGGCTCTCAGCAATTCATGGAAGCTGAGACATCTTCAGTCTCATCTTCCTGGCAACCCTGTACCTACCTTGCTTTCTTCCCTGATGCCATATGGCCATGTTCCTAGGTCACCCCCTGCTTCTGCACCTCGTTTGACCTGGGTTGAAGCTGAAGCATTATCTCTGCTTAGCAGTATTTTAAGGTCTTCTCGAGTGCAAGCCAAGCGTGTGAAAAGCAGGCTTGCAGTCCCTCGTGGATGCAGGGTTCGGGAAGTACCTTGGAAAGGAGCCTTGGGCCAAGCATCAGCTATAGAAGACTATAAAGACACGTTGAGCAATACTGTATCCAGCAAACACCATCCAACCTGGTCAGTGACCAAAGCAGGGGTTGAGTGAAAAAAAACAAGCAGAGGGTGATATATTTAAAAACTCTTGTGTAACATAGCCAAGGAGCTGTGCAAAAGTTACACAGACATTCTCAGTTCTGGCATTGCCTGACTTTAGATCACTTGACCTGTGAAGGCTTAGTTTTTTTTCCATATGTAAGTTATTTTTGAGTGCAATAGGTGCTTATATTCTTGATTGATGCATAACTCATAAAAATTTCTAGGCCGATACCTGTTTATACACAGAGATAGCTGTTGCTATGGTTATGTGGTGTCCTGAAAATGCTCTTTCATTCTTTTCCTATTTATGTTTCAAATAGGGCTTGGTCAGGTAAAGTAAATATCTTGCCTTAATTTAGGTTTTAAGTTTGCTGTAAAACTTGTTAAAAAAGAGGAAAAAAAAAAAAGAAGAAAGAAACATTAAGCATTTCACAGTAGAAACACAAAAATTTTACATTACCAGGCAAGTCAACTTTGGCATTTTTCCTTTCAGTCAGTTTGTTTTTCTAATATAAAACTAATATGACATAATGTATAATCTAATTTGGAAATTACAATTTACTTGGAAGGATTATGCTGCAAGCCAATACCAACAAAGAAAGAAATTATTCGAGAATGTTTCTTTCCTTCTTAACGTGGTCGATAATTTATTTTTCCTTCAGAAGATTACTTTTTTCTTTACGACATTTCCTGATGGTGTGATTTGCATTAGGATTAAATAATATGTTCCATGTTTAACTTATGCACCAAAGAAAGTGAAGTTTTCCTCAAATTAAAAAAAAAAAAGAGAAGGTGTAAATTACTATCTTGTTATGGACTTTGCTTGCTTCGCAGCGAAGCGTGTTGATCATTTTCATATGGTTTGACAGTAATTACTTTATTTGTACTGACAGTATTTACACGAAGGGGCAATTTGAAATGGGTAGATCTGTGTCTTTTATGAATCAAGGCCACTAAAACGGCTTAGAATAGGAGAAGCTGAAAAACGCGTAATCCAACCGTGGTAATTCTGACTAACACCAAATTACCATGTTGACTCTCATTAACCGCACAAGTTTAAGCGTTCATCCAGTGCGTTACGTTACAGGGCTGTGGCATTTGTTCAGGAGCTTCCCGCTCGCAGCAGCGTGTCGGGAGCGTGTTAGTTGTGTTAAATGTTCCCGTCTCTCCTGCAGATGCTGCGGAGGGAGCAGGAGGGGAGCAGGATTGTTAGCCTTGAGCATGTAAAGGAGCATTAGGAAGAAGGGGGGTGCCCAGTTGCTGGAACAAGTTTGTATCTGGCACGGCACCTAAAAATGCAGCCTCTAGGTTAAGTGGAGAAAATTAGACACAAAGGACCCATTTTATGAAGAATTTACAGTCCTGAGCAAAATGTGGCATGGACTAAATAAGAGTGCTCTTAAAAAAAAATAAAATTGTATCCGCTTCTGATTTCTGCAGTTAGATTACAAGTGAGATCCAACCGTAATGTTATTAGGGCTGATTTAAAGGCAAGCCTGCTACTGGATTTGGATTGTATTGGACTTGGATTTAGAAAATCTGGGCTCAGTTATGGCTCTGCCACAGACTCCTTGTTGCAGCCTCTGGCAAGTCACTTATCCCTTGTATTCCTCAGTTTCCCATCTGTAAACGCAGAAAGTGATTTCATATCCCACAGCCACCTTCTTCTTTCCCTCTTGCCTATTTAGTCTTGACTTTCTTTATGAGGTGGTTTCTTACAGTGTATTTCTTGTTGTTTTTTACAAGTGTCCAGCACAATGAGACCTTAATCTCAGTTGGGATCTCTGCTGTAATACAGATAATATTATTGTTGACAGCTGTTGTTGTATCTGTGTAATGTAGTAGCATAAAGCAATAAAGCTTCCTCCCCTCCTGGTATTTAAAACTTAGAGAACAGTTTTGTTGACTCTTCTTCTTGTTTGTTCTTTAATAAAGTTAGCTCAAAGCTATTTTCTGCAAGGCTGCTCGAGTACTCGTGGTAGTAAACTGGGACTTGAATGAAATGAGGGTGCTGCCATCCTGCTGTAAAAATCTACCTTGTGTTGTACTTCCTTATCTTGAAACCTTGAAGATATGCTGGTATCATAGTAGGTCATCTACAGAGTAGGTAATTTGGATCATCATTTTAAACAGCTTATTTGAGTTTTTTAAATGTTTTTTCCTGCTGTAAGTGATTCTGTTCTTCTGAGGTTGAAAATTAAACTGTGTGAATTTTTAGTTTGTTTTCCTTATGCAAGTATGCAGTGTGTCTGTTTGTCCTCATTTCCACTGACCTGTTAGATTTGGTGGAAAAACTGGCACAGAGCTGGAGGTCTTAGAAAGACTAACTGCTTACCAGATTCATGAAAATCTGAAACTGGGTGAAGGAAAGAGACTCTATTAGCCTCCCCAGAAGACCTTTGGCTTGACCTCAGCCTGAGTGTTAGACACCAGAGAATCTAAAACACAGACCTCCCAGGACATCAGGTTTCAGAAGCTCTGCTGCTCTTGAAGCTTCCTAACGTGGCAGGGTGTGCTCTTAAGTGCAGCAAGACCAGGTGTATTTTCCCTGACAGGCTGTGTTGAAGGTGCCATCTCCATTTAACCCAGCACAGATGTCCTCTCCCCCTGTCCCTCCATCTTAGGGGGCTGCAGGCAGGCAGAGGGTGCAGTTAGCACCAGGACTTGGCTGTGCCAAACACCGTGCAAACCTGCTCCTTCCCCAAAGGACCTGGTGTGTAAATAGGTGCAGGACCCCCAAACCATCCTGGAATAACTTGAATTCCAGACAGTAAGCACAGAAACAAACTTTTGTTTAGATGTAAATAATATCATCCTTCTATTGTGGTTGCTGGTGTCAAGTTAGTGCCAAAGTCCAAGAGCAGCCATCAGTTTATATGGCAGCAGTGGACAGCAAAGCTCAAGGGCAGGCTGCAAAGATCTGTGTGTTGTTGCTGCCATTTCCAGCCTTAATTGCCAGACTCGAAGACAGAAAACAATATGGAGATAAGGCAAGTAGTCTCACTTTTATTGAGTGAGTTTGGCCTTGATGATCGTCCACTCCATGGCTTCATCTAAAAGTTGATCTCTGAAAGATTCCGGGAGGCTTAACAAAGCTGTACAATGTATTTGGAAAATGAGTATGGACACGCTGAAACGCCCTCCAGTATATCCCACCATAAAAGATATGTATCAGGTTCCTTGTGTGGCATTTCAGGACTATAAACATGTTGCCATGATTTGCTATGTTTCCTGAGGGTTTACAGAAAAAGCAGCTTTTTTAGGACTGCCATATTGAGATTGACAATTTGATGTAAACCACGGCCCAGCATCCAATGTTCTGTTTAATGCAATTCTGTGTTTGTCAGCTGTAACCAATTATGCTTTTCATTGTGTTAAATGACACCAACATGGCTTCTTTCTACCAAGATGTTGCTAGTATCGTTTTATACGCCTTCCACGGCTGAGCCCTGTTGAAAGATGTGTCATGTATAAGCTGCTGCTCCTCTCCCACTCCTCTCCCAGTGTGCTGGGCAAAGTATGAGATGCTCAGATCAATGCTGAATTCAGGAGTGCTAGGAAATCTTTTGTGGGGCTCAAGGAATGGGATTTTGAGTAAAGCACTGGGGCTTGGAGCAGAGTAGCAATGGGATAACTATCTGTAGCTAAAAATGGCATCTGAGATGCTTCTGGAGGATTGTGTTGGTCTGTATACTAAGTCTGCTAATCCTGGTTTGTAATTGCAGTAGGAAACCTTAAACTGGAAAGAAGTCAAAGCTTTAATCTCATCTGCTTCTTCCTCCAACCCATACACACAAAGACAGTGAAAACCTTAATCCTCATGGTCCCCAGTGTGGTCCTGCATGGTTTCACGGTGAAGTCTAGGACCTGAAGAGACCCTGGAGAGGCAGGGACATGTGTGCCTGTGGAAAGAGTTTTCTAGCAGAAGGTTGTGCTGCTATGGGCTGGGTGTCTTCTTGGTACCCAAGGCTGTTTTCTTGCTGTCCTTTCAAAAAAAAAAAACAACAAAAAAAAAACACCAAACAAAAACCAATCAAGCAAAAAAGCTCCTTCTACCATGGGGAAAGTTCAATAGTTGGTTTGGTTCATTTTAAATGGTTTGTTGTTTGTGAAGCTGTCACTCAGGAAACTGGTGGTTGGCTCCGTGCAAGTCCATGTTTGCCAGAGAAGTAGGTCATGGCAGCTGTACGTCTCCAACACGTCAGCTCTCCATTGTGCTTTGTTTGGAGTCGGACAGCTTCTCTGGAGGTGGTGGGAGGATCTCCAGGTTTGAGGGCCACTGAGGCCTGGGCATGTCTCCATGGGGCATTTCAGGATTTTGATCTCAGAAAGCAGAAGTGACCACCCCAAGGGCCTGTCTGATGCAGGATCTTGTCTGACTGAGGCTGCAAGTGGGGTATGAACAGAAGAGGAAAGGTGCGGAGCAAGAATGTAGGATATTTCCAAATACTGTCCGTTCTTCAAGTACTCTCCTAGGACCTCCTGAACTAGAGGCAGTTTAATCTTTCTTAATGACCTGCAGTGTGGTATTTTTTTTTTCTTGTGCAGTTCTTCCCTTAACCTGTATTATCTGTTAATTATACATCCTGTGACAGAGTCCCACAGCTTAACTCCAGGTTACATTTGAACCACCCCAGCTATTCCCTTGCATTTGCTTTGAACCTACAGCTGACTACTTTTGTTTGCTGCTGCTCTAGCAACCCCAGTTTTGGTCTTGGAAGAGATCATGAACAAATGCTTCCTACCCAGCCCCTGGATTTTGTACAACTGAGTCTTATTTCCTCTTGTGCATCTCTTTTCCAGCCAGAGGCCAGCTTAGTCATTCCTTGTCTTGAGACCACCAACTATTTTACTCTCCTCTCCTAGGTCAAAACAGGCAGCAGGACCCCAGATCAAGTCCCTGAGGCTCAGAAGCTTTGCACAAAGCAGCTGGGACTACCTCACCCGGACAAAAGCTGGAAATGTCTTTGGTCTTTCCCCTCCATTTTGTTTTTCCAGTGTCAGCCAGCAGCTGTGGTAGACACTAGATCACAATGCAACTGGGAGCTGGGATTACTCTGCTTTTAGGAGGTCTCGTTGTGGGTCCCCATTTGACCATAGTCTGCTTGCAAATTTTATGAGGCAGTGGGTTTGGAGATTATGGCCCAGGGATGCTGCAGCTGGAAATGGGATACAATCTAGAAAATGCTTTTAATTTTTGACTTTCAGATCTTCCCTGACACTGAGTATGGATTTCCCCAAGACGGCTGCAGGGATGTCTTCATCCTGACGTTGCTGCAGAGAGTCTGGGGCTATGGGGAAAAACTTCTTCCAGTCTACCCTAGTAATCCTTGAGAGAGCTGGGAAGAAACCAGGTTACCTTCACTCTGCAGACAGGACTTTGCTTGTCGTTAGAATAAGTGAAAGTACTGCTTTCGTTCATATCATAAACCATTAAATCCAAGCTTGGAGGGAGGAAGCAGAATAGCACTTTACAAAAGTGGTGGTGTTTTCTCTGAGATCATCTATCAGCTGGCCTCAAACCCCAGGATTCAGCTGCTGCTTGTTTAAAAACAAAAGTTGGCACTGCTGCAGTGCCATAAACTTTCAGAAAATTGGAAAGACCCATCATGGTATGAGCAAGATTTTTATTTCTGCTGTGTTTCCAGCAAATCCATGAAAAGATTGGATGAGTGACAGCACAATGATTGTTTTTAATTTTTATCACTTTCCCAGTAGAAAGTTATTTTCTAGCTAAGTAAGTAACAGGGGAAAAAAAATGGAGTCCCTTTTCTCTGAGTTGCACCAGTGTGCTTTCTTGGCTTTGCACTCTGGTGTCAGTGAATATTAGATCTTTGCTCTTCCAGGAGAAGGGCTGGATCTCCAGGACGTACAAGGAGACCACCATCTGACTTAGGCTTTTGTGCTCCCTCCGTAGGGGTGGCCATTGCTTGTGGTCCCTCGTCAATGTCTGGTGGTGCACATAGCACAGGCATCTTTGTGCGATGGCACAGATGGGGAAGGTCCCCCCGTCGGTCTGTGTGTGGGGCCCATGTGCCATGAGACAGCCAGAGCAGGTGGTCATGGTGAGGAGTGGGTTTCCCTGGAGGAAAGGCCCTGTGAAGTGGGGCATTTCCAGACAGCAGTGGGAGAGGGGCTGCTCCCCACAAAGGTTCAGCAGCAGGGAAGGAGGTGGGTGCTGAACGATTGATGCTGGAGGGACATCTGGTGCTTTCTGTTCCTGTTAGACTTTTTGGGATCCCCAGAGAGTTCCTTACCTGGGAGAGCATGATCTCTGAAAAGACAGTAAATGCATCAAGGACGCTGAGGTGCTCAGCCTGGCTCAGTGGGATTTCATCCCCTCTCTCTGGATGCTTTGGCTCAGGCTCTTGCATAGCATGCAGTTCTCAGGGAGCCTCACCTGAAAGAAATCTGTTTAGGAGACCACCACCTCCTTCTGCCTTTTGCTGGCCAAACTTCCTAGTAAGGAGCTGAGACAGACCCTCATCTCCCACCAGAGCCCTAATGCAGAGTGTGTGGCCCCAAACCAGCCCTGCAGGCTGGGTGGGATGTGGCTGGGTGAGATCTCTGCCCAGTGGAGGCATCTCGAGTCAGTGGTGGGGCACAGGTTGGAGGTTTGCCTGATGTGCGGCGGGTGCATGCTCCTCCTCATCTCTCTGCGCTGCTACGTGCCATCAGCCAGCCGGGCTCTGCTGTTCTCCTCAGGCAGCTGTCGCAGGATTTCCAAAGGCTTTTAGGAAAAAAAAAGGAAGAAAATAAGCATGGAGTTTTACCAAGTGTGACTTGTAACAGACCATTAGCTGAAAGCTGATTTTCTGGATAATGGATGTTGCTTTAAAGATTACTGCTGGAAGCTGATGCTTGCCCATTAAAAACATCAAGATTACACTTTATGATGATAATGCTTTGTCTCTCTGAAAGTGCCCTTTACCCTCTTTCTCCTAGAGCTTTGCAAATGTCCATTTAATCTTTGAACAATCCTGTGAAGCAGAGTCTTCTTTTTTAAGCAGCAAATTGACCCAAACTGAGACATACTGAAGTATGGATGCTAATTTTCAAGACCTACAAGGGAACTTATGGCAGAGTTGGCAGCTGAACTACCCCTTCTTCCACCTTCAGCTCTTAACAGTGCCAGTACTGCCTTTTTGGGGGTGTCATGTGTAGTAGGAAGGCAGTTGGGTATCACCTATAAATGTGACCTATGTTTCTCTCTTATTACAGTTTACATTTCTTTTCTCCCCTTTCCCTTCTGCTGCTTTATTTCTCTCTTACTGTAACGGGAAGGAAAATAGAGAAAACAGCACATAGGTAGCAGGGTATCCCACTGGGCAAGGAAAGTTTGCTCTCTGCAGCTTGGCTGTACAGTCGAGGGGGTGGGAAGATTGAATCGTTACTGGAGAGACTCAGGGGCAAAAAGCTTTCTGTTGGGAAGGCGAGTGAAGCTGTGGCTTGTTTTGCCTGGAGTCTCCAGTCCAGGAGGACTCTGAAAGCAGATCAGGCACATATCTGTCAGGTGCTGTTTGCTTGCACTCAAAGGGGTAGACCAAACAATCTTGCAAAATCCTATGTTTTTGTGATGCTCTTTGCACATGTTCTGAAGTGACCAGGCACAAACGTATGGGGGAGGTAAGGCTGTGTAAAATGTTACCTCTATTCTTCTGCCAGCAGGGGATGCATTTTAAGGCTGGTAGTCTGTTTTTCAAGTGGAAGAAAAAAAAAAAAAAAATCATTGATACAGGAGTGTCTAGGAGAACTTTGCTGCAAAACAAGTGGTAAGACAAAAGTGATTGAAACCAGTGGTCAGGGAGAAAAAACACCAATAAAGAACAACTTTTTTCCCAAATCTTAGCTTGGGTTGAACTTCTGGTTCCTGGGAAGCAGCTCTGCCCTGTCAGGGATGGTAGGAATTCAGGGACTCCTAGCTTGCTAGGTCTGTTCCCAGAGCTCTACGGCAGCCTGGCATGTCTTTGCAGCCTCCACGTTGCCCGTCGCTGTGTGTCACACTGCCGTTAGCTGATGGTACTGCTCTGACCCACAAGTGCCCAGTATCTGCCCACCATGCATGGTGCAAACATCTCTCCAGGAGAGAAGTGTCCAGCCCCTGGTTGTCTGTTTGCTTAGTGGGAATTGCTCTGAATCACCATGTTATAGGGACAAATTCAAGCTAAGTGGCTGGGTTAATCCATCATAAACTCATATTTCCTCTGGAGGTGGTGGTCCTACCTTTTCCTCACCCTGGGTATCTGCTCCAGCCCCCTGCCTTGTATATGGAAACTTGTGTGCTTATCCAGGCCAGGCAGCTGACCCACCTGAAAACAAATCCCACAGAAAAGAAAAGCTGATTTGAAGTGACTGCAGCGCCTGCAGCATCCCATCTTCTGTCTGGCTCTCCCAGCAGTCCTGGCCCAGCTGCCATGCTTGGTGTTTGACCATAACGCAGCTCTGATGAGCTCAGAGAGACCCCAAAAGCATGTGAGCAGCAAAATACCATCATCTCCACCTGCCTGCTGCCCTTCTCAGCACCGTGAATCTCAAACAATTGGCAAAAGGGTTTAAGTGATGTGGGCTGAGATGCCCATTATTCACCTGACAAGCTGGGCTTTCTGATCCCGATTCCAACAAGTTAATCACTAAGCTACACTTCATACAGTTTTGGCCCAGCATCACACAGCTTAAATCCCATCTGAATCCTTCTGCCAGTTGGTGTGACCCCTCTGAACACCCAGAAGCAGCCTGCGAGAAACCTCGAGGTGCAGGGACATCGACAGATTTTAGGCTGTATCAACCCAGGCCTTTTACTCTTAGCCAAACACGCAGGAAAAACATAGGAAAAAAGTATGACTGATCACACCTACAACTCCTCAGAGACTCATAAGAGGAAATGGAAAAGCTCCAGTCACGCTTTCAGAGCGGCTTCATCCCGTTCCTGCCTGTCCCCGGGAGAGCACTCGGCTCGGGGAGCAAAGGGGTGACATTGTTCTCTGAGCAATTTCCAACACGTCTGGGGCCTGGGTTGGGATGCTTGTACCCATGGCACATTCCAGTGTAAGCTTCTACCTGATGCAAATCAAAGTGTCCCAGGCTGGCCATCAGTAATTTGAGCTGATGGCCTGGAAAAATGGACTGCAAATGTCTGGGTGTGACCATAACACAAAGACTCAGGCGACCAGTGATGGGACACTCCTGCCATCAGCATCTTATCCTCACCATCCCGGTTGGTCCAGGGTTTTCTTCTGTTTTCTTTCTCAAAGCAGCCATGGAAAGGGAGGTCCCTGTGCCGTGGCGGGCAGTGTCGTGAAACACTCCTTGTCCTCCTTTGGCAAACGCTGTTTGGGTTTGAATTCTGCCTTAGTTTTGCAGAGCCTCACAGAGCACGAGCAAATGTTCAGCAGTGCAGTTCGTGGGACTAATGAAGTGATGTGACATCTCATCCTCACTCTCTGCTGTTCAACTTTGTATAGCGGGAGGCAGAGAACGTGTGTGTGTGTGTGTGTAATATGCTGTTAGGAGCAGAAATAGTAGGCGTGCAGGAGTATCTGCTACATTTTTGTTGCGTTTTGGTGGTCTAAAGGGTTTGAATTAGCATTGATTTTCTTGTTCCTTGTTTTCTGTTCCATCTTCTAGAAGTGATTATGTTCTTGGGAAAAGGCTTTCCATTTCCTTGATGTGTTTTATCACCCACAGTGCACATGTAAGCAAAATAGCATTAATCAGAGGAACAACCATGGAATAGCGTTAGCCAGGCAATTGGGAAGAAACTTTGCTTATTTGTGAAAGGAGTCGCCTCTGTGCCTGCAAAGATGGAGCATTGTTGGAGACTGTCTGAAAATAATACCCGTTAATGAAGCACGGAAATACATGGCAAAGTATATGCTTTTCTGCAGCACCTGTGATCTATAGAGTGCATAGAAAAATCTTTGTTAGCCTTTTAAAACAAACTCCTTATTTGAGACAAACTCTGTTTTTAGTGAGATAAATGCTTTTCTTGTTCAGACACATGGTAGAAATGATTCTTAGCAATCTTTTTTCCCCCCTTTTTTTTCTAAAAATAAGCTGTAACTCTCAAATCATCTGCCCCCAATTTACTCCTGTGTGACCCTAAGACCCTGATCTGTCAGATCTGTCCACATCTGTGCCCACCACCGAAGAATGTGGCAGATTCAACACAACATATGGCTGGAGCTGTGCATATGATATTCATGGGAAATGGAAGAAGCATCACCATTTCCTTCGTACCAAACACCTCCTTGAGCTATTTGTACCCCACGCTCACAGAGATTCCAGGGTTTCGCTCTGCCGTGAATTACATTCAGCAATTTTCAGTTTCAGTGCAACTGTTTGCAGATGCCTTTCTAGGGATTTCTTTAAGATATACTTTAGTTACTGAATTTTCCTAGCAAATAAATGAGCTTAGAAAACAAGGCATGTTTTCAAGCCGTGACACCATACTGAGGATGTGGCAAGACCCTTCTGATTAGGGAATTTATTTTGCATGCTATGAGGTTTAGCTTATTTCCCTTTAAATCCTCACTTTCTCTTCTCTACTTCTTTGGACGAGGGGTGGGAAATCCTAGAGACTTATGCTTTTGCAAGACTATAGTTCAAGCCAGGATTGAAAAGTAACTGAGTGTTGTGTGTTCCAAGCTCGGGAGTACCTGACTTTCAATGCCAGCTGTGATTTTCAGAGTTTGGCATCACAAAACTGTCAACAGGCTTTGGAAACTTTTAGGCGCTGCTCCGTTCCTCAGAGTTGCCCCCTTTGGGGTATCTGAGTGTAGTTTAAGTTGTACCAGCCTTTCTTAGGCTAGGACTGTTTGGGGTGAGCTCCAAGGCAGGTCAGTGCATCGTCACGCCTTCCCACCCATCGCTGAGCCCAGGTAACCGCGTGCAGGGTCTTACCCCATCTCAGACGCAAACCAGACCACAGCTTCAACCTCAGTAAAAACAGCCGAGGGCAAGTCATTTTGGGTCATGCCTGTCTTATTTGAAGGACACACACATTGTTTATTGTCATTCGATTGACACATGGTAGTCTGTTCAAATGCAGGAATTCAAATGTGGTTTTAAACTTGGGGTGTGAGGAAGCTTTGTACCAGTTTCCCAAGGAGACTTGTCATGGTGTAGCGTAACTGTATCCACACTGAGGGCTGTCACGAGTGGAAGGGTATTGGTTAAAAAAACCCAAACCACCCTTATCTCCAATGGAAATGGGTTTAATGCTACAAATGTTGTGTAGCCTGAACTCTGCAAAGGGAGGGTCAGGAGTCTGCAACTCTATAATCCCAGGATAGAGAATTGTTTTGCACTTTGCTTAGGTAAGTTTGTGTGATTCATGGTTCTCATTTATTCTCCCTGTGGGAAAAAAAAGCCTTGTATAGTTACAACAAACGCCTTAAAATAGAAAAGCATGACTTAACAATTTATTTTTTCAGCTTTTTTTTCTTTTCCTTCAGTAAATGAGGAGAAAGGTAGTGCTGCCAGGAGAAGTGGAATGAAACAGTGTCAAGCCATTTTTCAGTTCTGCAGGCTGCCTCTTACCCAGGAAGAATGCAAATTGCTGCTTAATTGTTGACAAAACAAATGGTTTTGTGGATTTTAGGTGGGAGGGAGTCTGCGAATGTAACTCTTTTGGTCTCTCTTGGAGTATAAAATGCTTATGGGGACCCTTGCGTCCTCTGAGACACATGGGTGTGCTCAGTGTTAGAGTGTCCAAACTGATGGTGATTTACGGATAAAAGCAGACTCAGCTTGCGAGGTGGATGATTTGCACGATTTAAGTCTGGATGTAGGGCTGGCTCTGAAGGTTTCATGCGGCTGATACCAGCCCCGAGCAGAGAAATGTGGGTGTCAGCTCCTGAGCAGGGCATCCCCACCCAGGAGTGAGGGCTGAGCGATGTGAGTGATCACGTGCGGTTCCCGAGGCTCACCCCCTCCCAGAAGGGCTTTGGATGGATGTTTTAAGGAAGGCTCAGATGTGCCTCGCTGCTTCTCTGTCCCTCAGACGAGATGGGCCTCCGGGCACGAGCTTACCATGCCCCAGCCCTTGCCTGCTTTGTTTGTACACCGCGCTCTGAGCAGAGATAATGGGACTGATGTGAAGCCAGCTCCAAGGCAATCACAAGTCTTTCCTTTGTCTTCAGTGGGGTTTGGATCAGGCCCAAAGCTCATAAGCAGTTTTCCACCAAGAGTTCCCGGCACTTATGTCAGTCACTGGCAAAAAGGGAAGGGATAAATCCAGCATCGGCTGCTTCAGATGCCAGGCGCATTCTGTGTGTGTGTGTGACTTGGTGTATATATACTCACAGAGTCTCTCTTGGTTCCTCCTAAATTACATGACAGCATGCAAAGGGCAGGCTGCTACCGGTCTGCTTCCAGGACCGACCTCGAAAGAGTTGTCTCTGAAAAGAGCTGGGAGGATCCACACGGTGCCCAGGAAAGCCTTTTTTGGGAGCGGCTTCCCCGGGCACAGGGAAGGAGCTGGGGTGGGCGCCTGGTTGGGCTGGCACATGACGGTGAGGATTTCATCAGCATCCCAGAACGCAGGGCGGCGGGAAGGTAAGCCCAGGCGAGATGCTTCTCCTCCCATGGGGCTCCCTGTGCTCCTCCAAACCTCTTCACTTTCTCTACAGGGCACTAAAGCTGCCTTTGATCGGAAGGGGTGGTCCCTGGGGGGCACCCACAGATCACCCGCGTCAGTGGGAGTCTCTCGACAGCCTCTGGCAGCCTTTGGGCAGTGTCCCGGGTGCGTTTTAGGACTGGGTGTTCATTCAACGCCAACCTCAGCCAGCCCCAGCTGTGTGCGGGGGGAAGAGCTGTGGGGGGGATGAGGAGAGAGAGGGGAAGGTGTTTTTCTTAGGCAAAAGGCAAGCAGAAATAGACACCCTTAGTCATTTTTTTTTGGCACGCTTGGGGAGTTTTGGGAGGGCTAGAGGTCAGAGGAGCTAGATCTTTGCCTGGGTCTTTGTGTTTTTGGTTTTGTTTTTTTTTTTTTTTTTNAACCCAATTGTTTTAATCCCCCCCTTCCCGGGGGGAGAGGGGATCCCTCCTACCTCCTTGCTGTACCGGGAGCTGGGCAGGAGCTCTGCTGTCACCTGCAGAGCTGTTTTCGGAGCAAGGTGCGGGCAGCTGGGATTTCCTGATGCAAAATGCAGCAGGAAAGCTGGGCTCCCCAGGCCAAGGAATTAATGACACTGTTAGGGGGGAATTTGAGTTTCCACATCAGTAAGAAAAGGAACTGGATACCCGAGGCAATAGACCAAAGTCAAGCTATAAAGTAATTACATTTCTCTCTGCATTTCATGTGTTTGTTTAATTTTAGTGTTTAAAGGGAAAGGTTTCCTGAGAGCAGTGTGCCAGTAACTCTAAAAAATAATTGTGTGTCTTTCTTTAACATGTATTCTGGCAGCACTGTGCTGTCTATATTTTTGGCAGAGGCTTTTGCTTTATCATTAGTCTTTTGACCATGGTTTTAAGTCTGACTTGAGATTGGTGGGATGGCAAACCCACGGTTTCTGGGACATCACCTCCATCTCTCGCCCTTTACCTGCAGGACTCTGCAGCAGTTTGGTAGCCCGTGCTGTGCTAATTCCAGTTCCTCCACGCCGCAGGCAAGAGGAGTTTGCGCAGCCATCTTTTGGCGTTGCTGCTTGCCTGGCTGGATTGAAGTGTAAAAAACTGTAGACTTTTAAAACAAAACTTCTGGAGACACTGGGCCAGCATTTTGCTCTCTGCTCTGATCCCATTTCTGGGTTGAGCCAGAGCTGCAGCTGGCTCAGGATGCTGGGGAATGGTCCCTTCTGCAGATCCACCCTGTGCCTGAAATGTGGGTGCTGGGTGTGAAGTGCGGGTACCCCCACTCCCATGCAGGAATCCCTGTGGTAGGAGCCACTTCCAGCACCTCCGCTGCCAAGGGCGAGAGAAGGGAGCACAGAGAGGTGCTGGTGCTCGCTGGCATCACCCCCGGGCACTTTACAGGCTGGTGGGAGCCTGACCTGGAAACCGGCCCCGTGGAACTGCCCAGTTCCCCTTAGGCTGTTTGCCAGCGTAGGTAAGCCGTGCACACCCTGTGCCATCACGCTAACCCACCATGCGCCTCGAAGGGAGGGTGAGGTTTTCTCTAAGTTTTGCATGTTTTCTGGTGTTCCTCTCTATGAATGATTTTTATTCCTCCCCCCCAATGGTCTGTGAGGGGCTGTGGCACTGCAGGACCTCACCTCGCCAAAATGACACCTTTGTTAAGGGCACTTTGCAGTGCCACTCCTGTCCCCGGCTGGAGCAGACCTGGCTGCGTGCGCTGCTTCTGGGAGTTATTTACTCTTCTGGTAAATATTTTATAAATCCTGTCACTTTGCCTTTTGGCAGAGCTTCTCTTCACAGGGTTGTGACAACCGCAGCCTGATGCTGGGCTCGGAGACATCAGGTGAACCACCCCAAATCGCCATTTGGCATCTGTGAAAGAAGCCTCAGCCCCGGGCAGGAGGAAGGAAGGAAACGTGTGCCTGGAGCAGCCTGTGGCTGGGGACGGGGCAGGTCATCTCTCACCCTGTCGTAATGAGAAGCACGTCGTCCACATAGCTTGCAAGGCGAGCAATTCCTATTCTAATATGCAAAACCGTGCATAAATCCCAACACATTGTAAACAGGCTGACATGCTGCGCATGTTAACGCACCCTTCAGTGAACCGGGGTAGTGCAAGGAAGAGAAGAGGTCATTAAATGTGGAAAATAATGTGAATATGGTGGAAAGGGCTCATATTTTAATGCAAGAGTCACTTGGTTTTGGTTTTGTTTTTTTTTTTTGGTGGGTTTTTGGTTTGGGGTTTTTGTTTTTGCATCTCTTATTTGGTGTAACAGCGAGGAAAACAGGAGAAAACATATGCAGGGATATAATGAAATGGAACCATTGCAAAAGCACGTGGTTGGGTGGAATGACACTGAAAAATGGCACAGCTGTTGTCACGCTCACTGTTAGTGTTTGCAAAGTAAGCTGAAGATGTGAGTTCCTGTGCAGAGCCCTGTGCAGATAGAGATGCAGCCCACATCTTATTTACGGTGATCTAATTCTTTGTAGCTCAGGAAGGAGCAAGTGTTTTTATTTCATGGCCAATTCAGCATGAGTGGAAAGGCTTGTACCAGCGTCTCTGAAGATGGAAATCCTGTACTCACAGAGCTGCACGAGGATATTTGGGGATATAAGGAAGCCGCTTAATTCACGCAATTGAAATAATTTGATAAGATTTAGAGCCAGTCACTTCTCACAGCTAAGCCCGTGCACCAACAGCTCTGCAGGACCTCTGTGCGGCTGTGAGATGTGCACAAGTTCCCCTCAAGAGTGAGAAGTGCTCATCTAAAACAGGGAGCAGAGATGCTGCATAATGCAAAACTGGCTGTCACGCTTGCTTTTGCATAGAATTGCAGATCATCTTGAAGTGTTATTGAGATAATTAGGGTATACTGAAACAGCGAGCATTGCTAAAAGTACGTCTTCCTATTTCTGGAGTAGCTGCAGATACCATTGTCGAGCAGATACAAGGAGCACCCTGCAAGATTTCCACAGTCTTTGACACAGGCACCCAATATTAATTAACCTACTGCCTCCAAAAGAAACTAAAGACGCATTTGTCCTACCAAATGGTTTTGTTACTGAATATTGGCTTTGCCTGAATATTGTTACTGAATATTGTGAATCTCACTGCAGGAAAATGTGAATCTTGCTACTCTCTGTGCCCTGCTCCTTGTACTGTGTTTTTTTTCAAAAGCAGAATTTTCAGAGTTTTTCAAATATAATTCATCAGAAAATTAAAAAAAAAACAAAAACAACAAAACAGAAAAACTTGTTGAGCTGCCTGCTTGGTGTTTGTCAGCTGGGTTTGTGATGGAGCATGACCAACCATCTTTGAGCTACAACTGTGAAGGAGGGTGAGGAGAGGTGTGAGGCAAACCAGAGAAGACCAGAGACTCACACTGATGTTTCAACACCATTACAAGTGATGGGGGGAGTGGAGGGGCTTGGATTCATGCAGTTTTGTCCCCCAAAATCTTTAGAAGTGAAACTAGGTATGTAATGTGATTGTGGTATATTGCTTTGGAGATTACTGGAAACTGCTAATATCATGCAGGGTTTTTAGGATGTTAAAGCCTATCCCTAGAGAATTTGAGTATTCAGTAATGTGCTGGTTTTTCCCACAAAGCTGCTCAGCTCATTCTGTTGGAAAGTCCATGTAGTAGGATTTTTGGTGTGGTTATCATTTAGAGGTTGGCTTCACCATCTCCCCTGGTTTGACAAGCACAGAACAAAACAGTTTTCTGAAGCTGTTGAGAGAACTCAATAATGTTTTAATGCCTGCCATGCTTTAAGATGTGCAGTTCCCTTAAATCACATTTTCAGTCATGACACAAAACAGGTGTCTCTTGCAGTAACAAGCCTGTCTTCTTTGAAAGTTTGTGCACTAGGACTGCATATGATAAAACACATGGATTTTCCATGATAGAAAAGTGCAAAACTAGGAAGAAAACCTGCTGCAATGAGCCTTTAGCAGCATTGTGACAGTGGAATTGTATTGTTTCCTCTTACTGGTATGGCATATCCAAAAAGAATCATCCTCTTTGTTAATAAAGTCTTTCTCCCCCCCCGCCCCCTTTTTTTTTTCTCCTCCCCTTTGGTCAATTATCACTGCTTGGAATTAAAGATAATTCCTGATCTCTTGTCTAGACAGTGGGTTTTAATTTTCTGATGTGAAAGGAGTTTTCTGGCTCTTCTGCGTGCTGTTTTGCCTGCAGTCACGAGCTTTGCTGTACTCGTAGGCAAGGCATGTTGAATTTGCAGCCGAATTCTCTGAGGCTGTATCTGTGCTAGCAGAGGATGTGGGAGATCCAGCCCGTGGCTGTGTCAAGTGAATATATATCCCCAAACCAGAGCAGCCGAGGTGGGACCCTTTCAGGGAAGCAGCGGACGTTCTTCCCTTGCAGGCAGGAGAGTCCTTGCATGACCTTTGGTCATTCTAAAGAGCTAAGGGTTGGTCACCCCAGATCCAGGCTGTGACTTGGAGCTCAGACATGGGCAGCTCCTCTAGAGAGGAGGAAAACTGCCCTGGTAGAGATGTCCGTGTAGCCTGGACCCAGTTGCCGGCAGTAGTGTTTAGCACACCCCCAGGAATAGGGCAAATTTTGTGTGAAGGCTCCCTGAAGCATCCTCCAGCAATTGCTCATGATGCATTTTGTGCATGGACATCTGTGTTTACTAGCCACAGACAGAGCTACCCTTTCCAAATGTGCCCTATCATGTCTTGAACCCATTTATACTCCCAGCCTCTACTGCATGCTTAGGAATGAGTACTCACAGTTTATGAAGTGTGGGTGATGCCTGTGATTTTAGCCGGAGTTCCTCCAGGTTGGATTTCTGTTCTGAAAGCCTCAGCCTCTGAGGTGTGCAATCCAATGGGCAAGGACCGATTTCAGTAACAGAAAACTACAGTTTCTGCTGCTCAGTGTTGCAAGGAATGATGATTCTTAAGGGCTAAAAATTTCCTAGATATCTTATGGTTAAAATCACATGGGTATTTATGTCACCCTCATGATTTTGTGGGGACCTAATTTCCAGCCAGAGGATCTCTGGATAACAGCCATGTGAGAGTTTTGAGAGCAGACTTTGATTTACTACGGCAGGCCACTGCACCTCGTGCGTACCATCAGCACACTCAAAATCGTGCTGTTTTCTAGTCTGACTGTCTCTGCCCTCTCGTTACACCTTCCTGCCGTGTCTTTTTAGCCTGCAAGCTGTTTCAGTGGGTGGTTGATGTAGCAGTGAGAAGCTTTGCTGTTTGGTGTCCTGGTCTGGTGGAGGTGCTCCAGAAATGGTAACAGACACCAACTGTTATGCATGAGAAATTTAAGGCTGAAACTCAGAAGCCATGAAACATGAGAATTAAGGCCATATCTGTGGCCCTCATCCACTTCCTTGTGCATATGCTTTATCTATGCTTTTATTATGTATTGTTGCCAGACTATCTTGCCTCATTTTTTTTGCCTGGTCCCAATTCCCTGATGTCGTTGGGGACATGTCTGTGTCCCCCAGGGCTCAATCTCCCCACCAGGTGTTTGCTCCTGGCTTCTCCCTGGTCCTTCCCCCATTTCTCCTGCTTTGCGATTCTGCTGCTTTCGTCTTCGCGTGATTTGGGCAGCGAGGGACTACGGAGGACCTCAGGGGCTGAGATGACAGGGATGGCTTTCTGCCTCTCTCTTCTTGTGCTCAGAGCTGCAGCTGTGTCCAGTAGCCAAGACAGGAGTCATAGCAAGGAGAGTCCTGAGCAATCCCCAGAAGCAAGCCTCAGAAGCCCCAAAATGGAGTGAGATCAAGGCAGACAGAATCTGTAGAGGTTTTTCTCCCAAAGGCTAATAAATCTTCAGTGGGATGTTTTCAAAAGCTTTTCACTTTGCCAAATTTGGATGCAAAAGGCACATCCCTGCTCTCAGGGTGACACCAAATTTCCAGTTCCCTTTCCAGGGGATGGAGGCGTGAGAGAGTCTCCAAAAAATAATTGTTAGAATTTATTTTTACATCAACTAAGCACTTTTCTCTAATCTTGTGTTGGAAAACTGCCAGGCCTTCCCCTCTCCCACCCTCCTTGTAATTTCCTAGGAAATTCTGCTGGAGGCAGACACCTGGCAAAGGAGAATTTCAGCCCAAATAGCTTTAATGGGGTGAATATAACTGGGAACAGGGACTCCTGATGACACATGCTAGGTTATCTCTACTGAGTGCTAACAGCCTTGTGGCACCCCGGTACTGTGCTGCGCTGCATCTCTCACCAGCTTGAACTCGGGACCTTGTGCTAGAAAATTCATCCCTTGTCGCTCTGAGCATAACCAACGGGAGATGTAAATCCGCTTTGTGATGTTCAGGGAGCATCAGGCGTGAGTGCAAATGGAAGGACCATGGCAAGTGCTCCCTGCTTGTGCTTCAAGGTAACCCCAGACAGCGTGCACCGCCTCCTTGCAAATGCCATACAATATTTTTCGCTCTCTGCTGGAAGAAAAAGCTGCCCTAAGAAAAGCAGAATGAGGGCTGATGTTTTGAAAGGTGTCCAAGAGTAACAAAACTCAACTCTCCAGGGCTGAGTTTTGCCTCTTGTGTTTCTCAACCAGGGTGGTTGAATGTGTTACAGACCTATCAGAAAATTTGCTACAAATGCACAAATATTAATCTACAGCCATTTCCTTTGCTTTCTTAAACATGAATAAGGATTTTTGTCTCTTTCTCCCTCCATAAATTGTTCATGGTCAGAGGGGGCATGTTCCGTGTCAAAGTCTTGACCGCCAGGATCAAACAAAAAACCCTTGTGAACTCAAAAGTGGAGACAAATAAATGACTATTACTTTTTTTTTTTTTCTTTCCCCTTTTGCCTGGAGTTAAACCTTTTCTCTGTCAACAATATTGACTTTGTTCACTTGGAAGGAAACAGAGAGAGAGGGAGATTTCTCTAGATGCTGCACAGAAAAAAACTTTTTGGAAGGAGGAATGAAAAAAGACAGAGGTTACAGGAAATGGTAGACATTTTTTGTTGAATTAAACCATTAGGAGTGACCCAAAAACCAACGGGAAAGAAAGGAAACAACTGGATACATTTAGGTCACAAGAACCAGCCAAACGGGGAGCTGAAACCAATTATCATAAATGAATGTTTCTCTTTTATTCATGACCACCGTGTATGCTCCCATGATGCTCTTTGTCTTATTATAAAAACAGATGAAACTATTTCGTTTTGTTCTTATACTTATTAGCTAATGCAACTTTTGGGCAATTTATCAAACACTAACACATGTTGTGATTAATAAGCTCAGAGAATTAATCACGGCTAAAGCCCCTTAAAAACCAGAGGATGTCGGGTCCTTCTTAAATATATGTTTGTGCAGGATTATGTAACTTAAGCGGTGACATCTAGTTATGATGCATATTCATGCATTTTACACGCTGAAAGATCCTTGAAACCATATGTTCAGGCAAGCTATAATTACAGTAACTTCCATTTCTATAGGACTTTGCCCTGTAGCGTGGGCAGAGCAAGCCCTGCTCGCCCTCGACGCGGGCGCTGGGGAGCGGGAGGTGGTGCGCAGAGCTTCCCCATCGGCGAGGGGGCAGGGGAGCAGCGTTTGGGGTTGGGGCTATCCCTGCTGGGCTTCAAAGGGGGGGGATGTCACAGTTGCTGTGGACCAGGCAAAAAAAACCCTGGCTGCTCCTTTTTAGACTCTTTCCCAGGGGTCTTGCTGCCCCCTTGAATCCAGGTACCATTGGCGGGGGGAATGCCATTAAACCTGGCCACAGCAGCTCTCAGCATCTTCCTCGCTCCCACTAACGCAGCGCAGCCTCTAATGAGCCATAACTGGCTCTTAAGCGCCCCTAACCACTTCACTGAGGTTAGAATAAATTTCTAAATGGGGAAGAGGAAAGGCAGAGGCAGCCAGCACATCCCGCAGCCTCGCCGAGGCGCAGAGGAGCCGGCTCTGTGCGGCGGGAGGCAGCTCCGGGGCTGGGGGAGCCTCTGCGGGGGCGGCGGGGCAAAGAGCTGGAGCTTTGCTTTAGGGTGGTCTGCTCAACAGGGAGATGACCACGGTTTGACATAGAGGGGACCGGGGGGAATATCTTCCACCGGAGCAGTTTAGTGTTGTGGAAGCAGATGTCGTGGGAGTTTGGGTGCCCTTTGCCATGGGCAGTTCTGTGTGTCTGCGGTGGGGAGGGGTGAGGGGAGCAGTCATTTTGGGACTGGCATGGGCTGCATTACATCTAAATATCTCCCAACAGAAGCCAAACAGAAGCACTGAAAAGGCTTGCTCTGGCCTGGCTGAGACACACTGTTAAAAGTGATATGAAATATTTGAGAACATTCTGTGCTTCATTAAAAATATGTAAATGTGTGTGTATATACATATATTTTTGACTTTGCACCCTAGCTTCAGGCAAGAGCAAATCTCAACATCCTCAAAAGTCACATGGGGTGGAAAGTCCGCTGTTTGATCGCTATAAAAATGAAGAAGTGCATCCCCGATTCTAAGCTCCAAAGTACAGTAATGCTGTACTGAGTCTCACCGTTAGCAGTTTGTTCTGCTCAGCAAGCTACTTGCTGTGTCAACATCCAGTTGACTTCAGCAGGAACAAAGTATGTGTTTAAGTACTTTTATTGACTAGGGAGGGACTTAAGCATGTGTTTAAATGCTTTCTAGAACTAAGGCATAAATGCTTGATTCTCAAAGCCCAGCGAAATAATGGGGCTGGTCTTCAGTCGAGCATAAATTCTAGGGTGTGCTACAGAGCAGCCGAGTGGAATTCTATAGTATGTGTCAGACCAGATTTTCATAATGATCCTAAAACCTCTGCATCTCTCCATAGATGTCAATGAGATTTAGATCTTGCATTGAAGAGAAAAAAAAAAAAAAAGAGGGGAAAAGAAAAGCAAAGCTATTATCCTCTCTGGTCAAGGCATCTGAATAAACTGTTGCTTGCTCATGAATAGTTGGGGAATGGAATTCATGCAAGTTTATGCAGCTAATTTGTCAACCGTTCAACAAAATATGCAAAAGGATGCTGGCAGGACTGCATGTGTGGAAATACTCTGGCATTTAAAAAGAAAAAAACATCCTTAGACAACACCTGCTGGCATTTTCCACAAGGACAAGATATTTTGCTATGCCTCTCACATGTCAGCAAATTCAACATTTTTTTTTCCAAGCCTAATCCCAGTGAAGTGGTGGGGTTTTTTTGGTTTTTGCCTTTTTTTTTTTTTTTTTTAAA
>VXBL01004986.1:149875-209110 GCA_013400195.1 Aramus guarauna
TTTTTTTTTTTTTTTGGTGCCACTATTTTATTTTCAAGGAAAATATATAGAAGGAAAAAAATTACCAAGAAAATAAATAGAAATTACACTTTTTATAGAAAAGGTCTGGTGTCTCTAAGGAAAATGTTGCGTGGTAGAAAAGCTTGTTTTAAATAATTTTATTGCCATGTGTATTTGTGTTCTCCGCCATGTGATTGAATATATTTAGGCAGGCAGAGAAAGAGAAGGGAGCTTTTATTCATCCTTTTTTTTTTTTTTTCCCCCAACTTTTTGATACCAAAATTCATCAGCTACAGTCTTAGCTGGCCAAGAGCAAAAGTGCCCCATAGATTTCAGCAGAGTGACAGCAATCTGATATCATCTAATCTGATCGATCTATGGATGAGAAAAGCTTTTCTTTTCATGCCAGTTTGTTTGCTTAGTAAAAACATGACTCTAAGAATGGCAGAGACCACCAGGAGTAAAGGAAATATCCTTGGAAAGTCAAGTCCAGTTTTCTTTTGCTTTTTTGGGTGGCCTGTTAATGATTCAGATTTAATGAAGGGATTGGAGTTTTAGTAGCACAGCTTTATCAGAACATTAATTGTTTGTGACTCCTGGTGCTCTGTAGAGGACAGGTCTTCTGCCTGGCAAAAATTTAAAACTCAAACTCTGGCTTTATTCTGCTTCTGAAAAAGAAGTCCTCAACTTTCAAATTTCTCACCAAAGGAGGTCTCTAAATCCCTTTTGATCTAGTTGTCACTTTTTTAGCTTATTTTAAACTTTCTTTTTAAAAAGAAAATTAAAATGTGGGGGGTTTTGTTTTAATTAAAAAAAATATTCAGTATATTGCATATTATCTAATGATATTTAAAAAGGAGAAATGGAGTTTCTCTCAAAAGAAAAATCAAAGCATTTTATTAAGAAATGCTGAAATGAAGGTTTTTAATTTTCTCACAACTTATATTATTTTGGCTTCTCCAAAATAAAATCCCAGCGAGGTTTGGTAGCAGGCAGATACTCTCCTCCTTGCTGTTCCTATAGCCATGGATTAAGATTTTCTGGAAATTGATAAAGGTTGAACCTTCTTTCCTTTGTAGCATCTTTTTCTCTGTCTACTATGCCCCTCAGGGATCTCAAATTTCTTCCAAGATGTGGCTTTTCAAAGCAAGCCAGTGCTTTCTGTTCTCCCTTGACAGTGTTCTGGGATGTGGATTTTCCCAGATACGTTATATTTTGACAAATTTCTGCCTCTGCTCTGCTCCCTACTTTTCCTGACAGATCTTCTACTTGCATCAATGCTGTATGAAAAGCTACTGTAATATTTGTAAAATGTGTGTTCTCAGGGTTTTAAAATAAGATCTTTTGGCCTAGAAATGCCAATGATGGGCTCAGAAGACAACTCTGTGTCTAGATTAATGCTTTTTTCTTTTCATCTACATGGAAAGCCCTCCTTACTTGTTGCCACCCAAAAAAAGTGGAGGCACCTTTACTAATATGAAGGTATGATAGAGTTAGAAAAAGACTAAACTGTTTTTGTCATGTATCAAATAACACATTCAAAGAGCTTAGATTATTATTTATTTTTTTTTTTAGCAAAAAAGAAAAGATTAAATTTCGTCATTTTTAACCATTGTTAATGTTGGATCCTAAAAACGCCTGAAAGAGAAGTGCAGAAAATAAATATTAAATGTCATCTTACTGGATATGAACTTGTTTATATGAGTTACCTTCTGCAAATCCTTTGAAGAGTATCTATGGATCTTCAGCTTCTAATCTGGCTCCTTGCATGTTCTTGTTGTGTATTATCTTACATAGGTGGTTTTGGTCAAAAGGTCAACAATTCTGACAAACATGTTACTAAATAAGTTGCCCTGGATTTGCATTTTCTGGTGAATGAAAATATGCAGCTCAAATTTTTACTGCAATTTTTGATGCAGTTTTTAAATAGGAACACTTTAAAAAAAAAAGGAAGAATATAAAATTCCTCTTGCTATTTTAGTCTGATGGAAAATAGCGTGGTGTGTCAAATATGTGTGTGAATTCTCTTTGAGTTATCTTGGACCTTGTACCCAGCCTTTGGTGGTTCTTTTGCCTTTCTCGTTTTCTTTAAAAAAATATTTTAACACCTGACATTGCTGCTGCTTAGCCACTGAGACTTTTTGATATGCTAGATGGAGAGAATTCCTTAAATTTCTTTAGTCATTTCATCGCTACTGTCTGTCCATCTCAGAAAGATCTCAGGTCTCAGCTACAGTAGAGCCCAGGAAAAGGAAAGAAGTGAAAGCTGGGCTTGAAGCACACCCGTGCCTTAATAGGTCTGAATCCCATTTTCACTCCAGTATTGATCCAGCCTCATTTCCATAATGTCCCTTTCACACATGCTTTTTCAAGAGGAATATTGAGAATATGAATATTTACATGTGTATGCAGTCCTCAGTAACATTTGCAAATGAAAAATTCAGAATGGCATAATATAGAGAAAGGCCCACATTTTTTTTCTGGAGAAAATTAGCTCCCCCTTTCTTCAGCACCGTATATGAATTCTGCGATCTTGTGACAATTTGGGAGTTATTTAAAACAGTCTCATTCAATTATTTCATTTTGTTTTCTTTCCTTTCCTTCTTTTTCATTATGTCTGTGCTGCTTTGTTCTCTGAGAACCAATTGCACTACAGTGACTTTTTCACGAAAAATCAAACACAGGCTTTAATGTGAAAAAATGATAAAACATATTTTAACAACCGAGGGAACCTCTTGGGGAACCTGATCTCCTGAAATTTCTGGGTTAAACTGATCTGGATACATTTGTATGAGTATCCATTCATCTCTCCAATGAGTTGCATCCCCAGGGAAGTCACAAGAAGTTCTCACGTATTCTGCAAACCATTTTTGCCAGAACCTGAAGCTCAGTGATGCTAGTTCAGGATTTTGTTTCTGACTCAGGTGCACAGGTCAGCAGTTGCTGACAAATGGATTAATTTAGCCTCGGTCGATGTTATGGTTTTTCATGGGAATGCAACAAGCAGAGCTTAAATGGCTATGTGTGGACTTGGGGCAAGACATGAGGAACAAGGCTATTAAGTCTAAAATCAGCTTTTATATTTTAGGCTTGTTGGAAGCTAAAATTTATGCTGACATCCTGGGTGTTTCAGGGCCACATAAATCAAAAGAGGGGGGTTATTCCCCAAAGGCCAGGTTTGCGATCTGTGAATGCCCCAGTTTTGTGCTGTTCTGTCACGGGTTCCTCACTTATCAGGTCTGCTCTAGGAGAGGGATTTAAAAATAAGACTTCTGAAATCACAAGCGTCAAGAGTTTCTTTTTTTTTTTCTGGAACAAACCAAGTGCTGCTTTCTCTCTGGTTATGTTGATCAACAATATATTTGGTATTCTGCATTACACATTCAGTGTCTAATGGACCAACCAGTCCCACAGGACTAGAGTTGAAATTAAATACTTGAAGGCTTTCCAATGAAATATGTTAGATATCTAAACAATAATGCAATAATAGTGATTTCATGCAGAGATGAGCCATTTCAGTCATTTGGATCCAGGTCTGAGAAGATAATTTATCTTATTTTGTTGTTTGTTCTCTGTCCTCCCAAGTTCCAGGTTTGTCTTCCTGCAAAAGATCATCCTATGACAAACAACAGACCTAAATATATATAACTACCTATGTCCTTATCCCTAGGGAGATCAGACTGTCTTTAGTCTCAAACAGATCTCTATTTCCTCTTTCTCTCCCCAGCTATCCATTCAGATAGCTGGGTGTGGAAGAACTTAAAATGAATTTATAGTTCTGTAGGAATACTGAGAATTGTGGAAAACACTCCTTGTAATAAAAATTAGTGCTTTTCTTAGCCATTTGTGCTATAAGCATATGAAAGTGTGTATCAGGTTATTTCAGGGAATGGCAAAATGGATGAGCCAACGTGGACAATACAAATTCCCACTTCTGCGAATCCACACTCAGTCTTATGTGGTGTTGGTCAGAGCCAGGATATATTTGGTCCATATCTATTAAAAATTTTATTAAAAAGAACAGCAACAGGTAATAACAATAATAGAAGTGAGACTACACTTCTGCTTTCCCAGTTACCTCATAACACACTTAATCCAGGAGGATGCCGTGTCATTCTCTCCAGCAGCGCAGAAGTAAAGCAGATCTGCAGCAGAGGAAAATGCATGCTGAAAATACCTATTTTACTGTTCTACTTTGTACCTTGTGACTCTGCCACGTACCAGACTCCCGTGGCCTCCATTATCTCCTTCTCCTCTCTCCATTGTTCTCTTGCAATCTGAGATGGTGCACACAGCATGGGTTGATACTGTTCACTGCATGACATAATTTAGGTTAATCAGCATCAGTTACACCATCTGGAAAGGGAATAGCTCCTTAATACTTCATCACTGGAGGTCTCAGCTCTCTGTCTAAAGTGGTCTTCCTTCAGTGAGGTCTACTGGTGACCTAGCAAACATCTAGCAGGAAGCTGGTAGTCATGCTTCAGGGGCAGTTTTATGGGCTTAGAAAAGTTCAGAAGCCCCAAAGAACGACTTTCCTGATCAATGACCATCCTGTTCTCCTGGACGTAACATTTTCAATGTGCTCCGGCTGCCTTGCCTTACTGAGCCCAAATCTCCCATCCCCCTTGCAGAATTTATTTGACAGTCCTTGTGTCACTTCATTTCATTAGTAGATTGGGATGGAAAGTTTATAAGACAGCAATAAAAGAAAATAGATTATTACTTTCAGGCAGAACAGGATTTTAAGTGATTTAAGTGAGGAGGGATCCAGGCCCTGGCTCATGCACGTTATGCAGATGCTAAAATCATTATCACCATGTAAAAATATATCTCGAAGTTTCCACTTTTGCATTTCCTCGCTGGAGTGTGCTGTGGGCCGTGATGCCGTTTTCCACTGATTAGGAAGCCCAGCAGCTGTTTCATCTCGCCCCACACTCCCTCCCTAGTCCTTTGCACGGCTTATTCTGCTGACTCTTGCGCTGCGCTGGGTGTCTGCAGGAGGCCAGGCTCCGTCCGCAGCTCATCACGCCGCCGAGGGTTGAGTTGTCCCCACTGAAATAAACCCCACTCACCGCTGTTTTCCTCTCGCTATCTTCATGGTAGTTTCTTAGCAGCGTTGCTTATACTGATAGACTAAATTAAAGAGTTGTGCAGTGCGAGCAGTGGTACCATCGCTAGTTAGGGCTAACGCGGTGTGAAAATGGCACATCGAGAGGAGAGGGTTGCTCTGCTAGCTGGAGCAGGCAGAGCTGAGGGACCTGGGGGACTGGTGAAGCTTTGAATAACTGGAAGATTATGATGTTTGATTGCTTAGGGTTGGGGTTTTTTTTGGGGGATGGGAGTATTAAAAATATTCTGCTGTTTGTCCCTTGGTTTTCTTTATTTCTAAAACAGCGTAGGAGACAGGCGAGAAAAAAGCCTTCTCAGCCTTCTCCCCTCCTCTGAGATTTTTCCTCCAAGAAGTAAAGAAAGAAAAAACAGTATTAAAAGAGGGAAGGGGCATTCAGAGAACAAAAAATTGGGATGAGAAATTCAAGCAGTTTAGTAGTAACACTGGAACAGTAACATTAAATTGAATTGTCTCTATAGTGTCCTTTAGTTCTGGTCTTATAATTCTGTGTATGAAACAAAAGATGCAACTGCAGCCAATGGAATTACTTTTCTATAGGTAAGATCACTCTAAGTTCAGTTTTCAATAACATCACTCCTGTTTTACCTATAAAGTAATATATGCTGTGAGCCTCGTAAGACGCTTAGGTCAGGAGCAAGCTGGTGGTGCCCCTGAGGAACTGAAATGTGTTAGGACTGTTTTGAGTTGGAAAGGATGACAGTACTTTAAAAACCTTTTGTGAAAGATAAAGCAGTATTGCTTGGAGTGAGTTTATTGCCTTGGAAAACTCTTGTATTTTGCAGCTCTCTAATGAATCCTGTCCATAGCTTGTCAAAATCTATGGTAAAAAAAATAGAGAGTTTATGTCTCTAAAGATAGAAACAATGCCTGGAAAGGAATTCTTCCATTGTGATTTTAGAGATGGTTTTAATTACCTGGGGAAACATCCATTTAAAAGTAGATGGTTTATCACCTAACAGTATCATTGAAGAAAATGCTGTCACACATCTGTGAAGTTGCTGGCGAAACATCTTGCTAAGCACAGAATTGTGATTTGTGCTCATGCATGACTTGCAGGGATACTCTTCTATGAAGACACGAAGAAAAATAGGAGTAATGTATTGTCACACATTTGCGGCAGATGTATGATATACCTCTTTGCCACACCTAAAATAGTACCTTAGGAGTTACTAAAATTGGATCAACTTTTATTTTTCATTTACCAATCCTGTATTTCATTGAACAGAAGCTTTCTGTTAAACTGAAACAGATGATGTTTTAAACTAATACTAATTGATTCCATTCCTGGAGTTCACAGTGGTAGCAAGTAAAATAGCTCCCTGACCCTGCCGGTAAATTCGGATTTCAGATTGCGCAGTGCGTTTTGGCTTCTCTTTTTCTTTTGCAATGTCCACACAACCCTGTGTTGGCTCCCAGCATCACTCACTGAAACACCACGCTGCTTAAAGCAGAGCAGGTTGGACCGGGATGCAGGAGGTGCAGGTCAGGTTCCCAGCCCCACTGGGGAGTCCTTGGGGGAGTTACTTCATCAGTGCTGGAGTTCCCCCTCCGTGTAATAAGGATAAATATTCACTGCCTTATATAAAGGTAGGATGAAATCCACCAGTGATTATAAGGGGCTTTGTTACAGTAAGGTCTGTATAAGAGTCACCTCATATATCTCATTAATAACTGAGGTTCCCTGTTTTACAAGGAAAGGAATCAGGTGCTATTTCTTCTTTTCTCTGCTTCTGGTAATATACCCTATGGTCAACAGTCCAAAGAATACCACCCAATCCCTCTCATGAGCATAAGTTTTGGAGGTGCTTGCCTTGGTCTGCAGAAAAGACCTGTAATTCTTTCAGTCAATCTTGTCATAAAAATATGAACAATAATGCTGGGAAGAAAATCTCCTTGTATTATTAAGGTAGGAAAATTGAATGTCTCATGCTGAGAGCAAGTGCTTTGCACTCTCTAGGTGCTACACACTTATGATGTAGTTTTTAAAGCAGCATCCCTCCAAACTCCCCCACGCTGGTGTGTGAAGTGGGCAGTCTTCCACTGGCCCCTCATTCCCAGACTGGCTGTGGAGTAACAGGGGAGGACCAGTCCCATCCCTCCGCAGTGCACCTAGGGTGTTGTTGGGCCACCCTGTATTGACCGGCTTCTCTTTTGGAGAAGCTAGTCACGATCTGGGACAGCAGGAGCCAATACAGAACTTCACACTGCAGAAGCTGATGATTTACTAGGAGCTGTCTGTCTGTCTGTCCATGTATCCCTAAATCTATCCATTTACATCCAAATTGGTAGTAACACGTCTGCCTTCTGTTGCAAGCCATGTGCTTTCGAAGCTGTTGATATGTCCAGCTCTCCAAGCAGGGCTCTTTAATGGAAATGTTGACAGCTTACTAGGAGCTAGCTGTGATGTCAAAACACGTGTCTCTGGAATTGTGCTGGGTAATTTTTTTTTTAACTATGCAGATTGAAACAGTTAAATACTGGAATCAAGCACCATTGGGTATTTGTGACAAATATAAAGCAGATCTTAGCCAAGGAGATCTCTTCAAAAGCCTTGGTTTTGTTACTGTTCCCAACGAACCACCAAATTATTCTTCACTCCAAAAAGGGGCAAAACCACCTTGCCTTCATGTCCCAAATTTCATTCCACTTCCACACGCACTTTTTAACTCTCAAAGGATCTACTCATGCTGATTTCTATATCAAAGACTGAAGGTTTCAATTAGAGGCATTTGATGAAAGAAGAAAAAAGCCTGGCCTTTATTTAAGACAGGTTTGAAAGAGACACATGAAAATGCGGGGACCAGGACGAGATCATCTGTTGATGCAGGTATCACGTGTCTGTGGTGATTTCCTCTCTTTGAGGAGTAGGTGGGGGCAAGAGGACACTTTGTCTCTTAGAAATGCAAAGTGGCTCATCTTTGGCCATGAATGGATTGTATACTGTTCGTTAGAGGAACCAAGAACCCCAGGGAAACAAGTGACTTCTGCTGGCTGTAGGACTGACTTTCCCAAAGGACTGAACGGGCTGTTCCATCCCTGTGGGTGCACGGGAGTGGGATGTTGCTGGGCAAGACTCGGAGGGGACCACCATGGGGATCAGGCAAGGAAGCACTGGGACATGCTGTCACATTGCAGAGCTGCTTGTTTTCGTGCCACCCAACACAGATACCAGCACTCAGAGACCTCCCTTAGCCTCATGGCTGCCTCAGCTCCCACCACGCTGAAGGGGAAGAGCCTTTCTGCTGGGTAAGGGGGGAGCTTGGGCGATTACAGTCCCACCAGCCGTGTCCACAGCTGGGTGGCACAAATCCTATTGAAAGTGTCCTAATCATATTATAATGTTACAGGCAATTAACTTCCCCTCTTCCACATGCAGAGATTTCATTGATGAGCTATTTCTATTTCTTTGATGCTCCCTTGGTGTTTGCTTTTGTTCTCTTTCCAGGATGGGACCTAGATCAGGCCCTTTGGTATTAAACATGTCTGGCTAGAAAGTCCCCAAATGGATCAAAACAGTCTTGATCAGTGGAAAGTTTTTGACATGGAGCTGAATTTTACAGTGTGCATGTCTGCCTGAAGTGTTTCTTCTGTGCAACGTTCAAATAGAGGGTTCATTTCACTTTAAGATCATAAAAAATGGAGTTATTTAATAGGACCCTTGGTTGGGTAATTACGAAGTAAAGGAAAAGCAGACAATCCGCCCAGGGGGTGTGTGTGTTTTTTCTTCAGTGGTGTTAAATACTATTTGGATTATTCACTGAATAAACATTAAATAATGTAATTTGGAAACTAGGTCCCATTAGGGATTTAAATGTGTAGTCTGTCACTGGTAAAGGATTAAGATATTAGTGTATTAATGTAATATCAAAAGCTGTGGATTCCTTCTGTGTTTCTTAAGTGCTTTCTGATCAAACATGTCCGAGTAGGGTTTTTTTTTCTTAATTGCTTATTTCATGCTGTAATGAAAGAGATGGATATAGCACAGTGCTTTAGTTTGCCTGCTTAGCCTGAAACTCTACAAAACAGAGTCCGTAAGTCTGATTTGCCGTAGTCTGAGATTGGAGGAACTTTGCAAACCCAGACCTTCACCTTGGTTTGCAAAGAGCCCATCACGCTTTGGCACTGTAAAACTCCCTTTCGCTGCGTCTCTCTCCTCCGCTTCTGCTCCTTCCCCCGGTGCCATGTAAATGATGCTTTACGCTTTTGACATTTCTTCTATGTTTCATCTTAGCGGTTTCTTGGGACAAGATGCTTCTACAAGGCACACACAATGATGAATAGATACGGCTTTTCAGAGATTCAAAGGCTTTTCAGTCTGACTCAATCTTGTATCAAGGCCAGGACTGGAAGGGAAGTTGAGAGGCCCAGGATGACACTTCAGAAGTTTCAGGACCTTTTTCACCTACAGCCCATTTAGGAAAAGGGTAGTGTATGAGTTGAATGTATGAGGCTGTTTCTATCCATGTGCAGAATATACAGCAGGTTGACTGTGTTTATGTTGTTAGAGGTGGAAAATATGGCTTGATTTTGCAATAAGTCCTAATATTTGCACCCTGGAGAGTTTACAGACATTGATTTCCATTGACCAGCAAGTCCTTGGTGGCTACAACAGAGTCACCAGAAACAGGCTCTGCTAAAATGAGCTTCTGATTTAAAAATGCTTTCTTCTATTTTGAATTTATTCTGTTCACCTGAAATGGCCATTGCTGTCCACTAGGAAAACCCCAACACAGGTATTTAGGAGAGGAGTCCAGAGGCAGGGGCATATCAAGCCCTTCTTAAGCAAGCCCCTAATGATTTTGAGTGCTTTGGATTCCTTTTCAAGTGACGGACACTTTACTGCTGAAGGAGGGTGAAAATGTGGATTTGGCAAGTTGGATCGGCTTTCATCCACTCAGGACCCGGGTTGAAGAGTGTATTACCAGGACAAATATAAAAGAGCATGTGAGAGAGAAAATTTAAAATTATACTAGAAAAATGACCAAGACACTGATATCATTGGAGACTCTAAATGAGTTGTAATGATGATGCTTTGTGAAACAGATAGAAGGTACTGAGATTTATTCAGCTATGCTTTTTAGTAAAAACAGTGAAGCACAAAATGTGTCCATCACAGAAGCATTTCCTCATGAAATTGCTTTTGTTCTGAACTGAGCACATCCTATTGGCTTCTGAAGAAATGCAAGGCTTAAAATAAAATGTATGTGTTTGTTTAAGCTGTGTCAGTGGTGAATCTAACTCAACAGTTCATCCAAGACAAAAAAAGTGTGCTCTAAATCTGTAGACAACCAAGAATTTTATTTTTGATAACCAGTCACTGCTTATTGTAATATACAGTAATGTTTTAAAAGGAACAAAAGTGTTTCTGCTCACTGGGTGAATTCCAAATACTGCATTTCAGCAAATGAAACAGGAACTCAAGTTGATGAAATTTGCAAACAAATCCCCATGGAACCCCATCCATTAAAAATTAGCTCTGAATTAGATATTACAAACAGTACTGAAAAATAGTCTCTGTAGCTATTGTCTTGAAAGTCCTTCGTGTAATAAAAATTTCACATTTTCTATAAAGGAGGGGAAAAAAACACAGTTGCTGGAAAACACTTCAGTTCACCTAATTGGAAAATATAATTCAAATAGTCATAATGATTCCTCTTAAAACAGACGAAAAGAACATTCTTGAATATTATTTTGGAAGCAAGCCAAAATATGCACTTGTCGTTACTATGGCAATAAGAAAAAAGCAGAGAAAAAAACACCAACAACAGCAAAAACCCTAGGTTTGAAAGCAACTTGCCATGTATGAATTATTTTTATGATCACAAACCCCTCGCAGCAACCAATTTACTGAGTATAAGTGATCTAATTGAGGGCAATCGTTGTCAGAGGGACCAAAAATATACTAGGCCTCCATTTTCATATTAAAATGCCATGCCTTGGTTTAACATTTCCAAGTGGTTATTTTAGTCCTTTTTTAAAAAACAAAAGCCTGTTGAGGATAGGGTAACTCTGTTGACCAGTATACTATTGAACTTGTTTATCTCTGGGAAATGGGACCACCTGATCTCAATAGAGTTTTTCTTTTTTTTTGTTGTTTTTTTTTTTTTCTCTCTCTCCCCATCCCCCTAGCCCCCCTTTCCACTCCCCAACCCCCTCCAATTGCTTGAAACATTTCACAATTAAAGCAGAAGAGGCTTGTTCTGCGGTTCTCACCTTTTGTCCTGAATAGCCTGGAAACAGAGGGACACTTTCCCCGTTGAAGTCTGGTGTAATTTCCCCTTGAATGGGCTCTCATGATAAGAACAGGGGTCACTGGATGGGATGGTATGCAATAAAGCTTGTGATTGCATGGTTCTTCATCATCACAAAACAGCCCAACACTCTGCTTTATGATAGCACAATTGGTGCACACAATGGCTTGGGTAGAAAGCTAGAGAAACAGAGAGACGGGTATAGATACTAAGATGGAGATATCAGTCAAGCGATTGTCCCTCTTGGTGTGTTTCAAGTGCTGAAATGTACAAGTGGCTGAGAACAGGGTCCCCAAACATTACACTGAAAAGCAGTGAATGAATAAAAAGGGATGGCAGGAGTGGATGAATCTTGCCTATAGAATGCACCTTTGTGGTCAAATGTATAAGATAATATATAGCAGCTGTGTTATAAGCCAGCAAAGGGAATTGAACTTACAAAGCACAGGATTTCAATAGCTTCCCTTGTGGGAACACCAAAAGTTTAAGAGGTGGAGGAGGGCTTATTGCTGACTAACGCCCACGCTTAATAATAGTTGTCTTGCATGCTGTGGAACCTATCCATTCGGCCAGTTCCTAAAGTCCTTATTTACTGCCCCTAAGTGGGAGCTTTGATTGAGTAAAGGCTGAGTAAAACCTGGATAAAGACTTGGGGATTGGCTGTATGTGAAGTCAGTTACAGCAAGCCAGCATTTACAGAGTCCAGTCCTTGAAGGGCTCACAGTTCCCATGAGCTTAAACAGGAGCTGCTAGAGCTTAGTGTTAGAGGTGATTTTAACAAATACTGGAACTTTTAAACATTAATACCAAAACCCAGAAACATTTGCCCCCATTTCTTCTTTTCAAAATTTTTATTAAAAAAACCCCTGAAGCACCAAAAAGTTGGCCTTCAGTTTTTCAGGAAAAATCTCTCCTTTCCTCTTTCTCCTCCCAGTTTCATAAATCAGTGATACTTTTTAATGAGCTCAATCAGTACTGTGCGCATCTTGGCCCCACTAATAATTAGGAATTGCCATCTAGTGATGCAGAATTAAGATCTTACACCATTTTTGTTCTGCACGTCTCCATTCTAACCTTCCTGGAAATCTTCTGTAGGTGGTGAGGGTGGGAGTGAGGTCAAGGGAAGGGTCTGTTAAAAGAGGAGTTACAATAACTCCTGAAGGGAGTTAAAATACTCTGTCTTTGAGTCAAATAGTGAGATATTCATAAAGGACCAGCTGCTTTTCAAGATAAACAGTGCAGCAGTAAAAAAATAGCAATGGAGCATACAGCTTTCACACCAAGGTCATTGACAAAAAGAGCTTTTAAAGTAAGTATGGTATATTGGCTTTTGTTCTAAGAAAATTTTATTGCCATAGATTTCTACAAAGATTAGCTGAAAACTCTTCAGTTTCAGAAATGAGATGACAGAATTTGTCTTGGACTAATCTCAAGACCAAAGACAAGGTCCTGCACATAAGCACAGAATACAAAAATTGCTGCATCTTACTAACTGCTGTATGTGAAAAGTTATTGCAAGTGTTTAAAGGTCTCCTTTATGTAAAGTCTGGTCATGCACTAGTAAAGATGTGTGGTGTTCAGTGATCTACCAACCTGCCAATATCTGATTGAATCTCCCAATTTGTCTTACAGCACAGCAGTATTTTTAGCTCTTCCTCATGTCCTTGTGGGACCCTGGTAAAGTGTGCTAGATCTTAGTGGGCCTTTTGACCTTAGTGTGTCCCAAACTGGGAAAAACGTGCATTTCCCAGGCAACATCTTCCTGTGGAGGAACACATGGAAGGTGCAGGCATAGGGGAGGGTCCCCTCTGCCTTGCTTGCTAGGAGCTTCTAGGAGAGGTGGACATGAAATCAGGGGAGTGCATATTTTGTCAAACTCAGATTTTGGCTTTCTCTGGAATACCTGGAAGAACATGGCAATGGACTTTTGTAAAAGATGGTCATGTGGTCAAGGATCTTGCCAGTTTATTAATGCTTTTTATTTTATAATCATAAAGGGACTTATAAATTGCAACAATTATATAGTGTGTGTTTGGATTAATGTAATTGTAGGTTAATGTAAATATATGTATGATGGGTATATACTATAGTCCATGTCTCCAAGAATAAATATCCCAGACTGAAATTTGATAGGATACTTTTCTAGTTTATGTTATTTTCTTCTAGCAATGATTACATGACAAAAATAAATTAAATAAGGACTCAAACATACATAATTTCCAGGATATTCTCTTTTTTGGGAGACTTCAAATAAAGGGAAATCATCTGTGATGTAAAGATTTGTGCAGCTTCCTCTTGGAAGTCATTGTGGTTATCAATTCAAATGCAGGCTTTCAGGAAAAGGTACCCATTTATCTCAATTGAGTATATTTAAAAAACCCCACCTTGATTTCCCTTGGTTGAGGAGAGAATTCTTAGACTGATCATTGTTGCTTACCTGCTGTTTTGCAGCTGGAGAAAAAGAATTAGTTCTTCTGGCAAAAGGAAGAGAATCTTTTAATCTCAGTGAAAAGTATTACAGAAAACACTTCTTTAGATGAGGGGAAAAATTTATATGATACAATATAATAATTTTCCTAGTATGCATTTCATCAGTAAGGGGTCATATGTGGATATTTTTTTGCAATCACTGTTTATTAAAATAGATTTCTGAAAACATACTGAAGTAGAAAGAAACAATAATGCCCCACAACACATATAGTGTCTTAGGCTTTGAAAAATGCTGAGGTCTGGATAAATTGTGTTCCAACTTCTTTCCATACATTTTTTTCTCTGTGGGCCTGGTCCAGAGCTGACAGGGCAAAGTTGACTTCCACTGCACAGGTTGTGTTTGCAGCATCTTGTGAAGTCAGAGTACATTACACTGATCCCTGTACCTCAGAGGGGTGTTGTCAAAGCAAATTTCTACCAGTGCAGCGTGCTGAAAATGAACAGTTCTGAATATTTTGTTTTCCAAGGCAGTGCATGGCCAACCCAAGCCAGAAAAGCTTCATACTTCCTCAAAACACAGAAGGACTTTGGACCAGAGTCTGAGTATGATTCAGTGGAGAAACTGCTACCGGACATGAACAGCTGCTCATTTGTGTTTTCTAGAGACAAGTCTGAACTGTGAAAGTTGGCTTCAGACTTCAAATCTTTCAAAAAAAAAGAACATGTATATCTATCCCAAATCAGTGTCTGATTATTCTCAAGTTTTTTATCATTTTTATCATGGTGGAAATTAATTAAGGCAGGAGGACTTTGATCTTGTGGAAGACAATCCTTAAAACAACATCAGTGCAATGACATACGTAATCAATGGCCATGCTGCAAAATAACGGAATAAATACAGATGCACATATAGACATATAAACAGCATATTTTGTTTCATGTATCATATATAATTTGTACTCAGAATATGTATCTAAACTTGAATCTTAAATAATAGAAAAAAGCTGGAGAAATAAGTTCCTCAAAAATATTTGGTTTCAATAGAGTCATTTGTCCAAAACAATCAGGACAAGCAACAAAAAAAGTACTTTGACCTACATGGACTGAATGCAAGAGGAACCATTGCTGGAGAAAGCACTTTGGATGGAAGATTTTGGGGGACGATATAAAATAAGAGCAGCAGAAGAAAATATGGAACAAACCAAATGAAAACGTCCGTTTGGGAGAGCAGAATGCTGCCAGCCAGACCACACTGCTGGCCAGACATCATCTTAAATAGATTATTCAAACAAATATTAATTTGAGTTGCTAGGATGGAATATCTGGTTTAACTGTTAGAAAGCACTGTATTAATGTGCAAGCCAGTGATTAATAACAAATGTACTCCCACAGAACAAAATGTAAAATGAAGGAAAGTTGTATGAAACGCTTGCAAGGAGTAGGATGTGCTTGCTCCAAAGGGTTTCAAAGCCAGCCCAGGACTCACAAACTGTGTGGTCACACTGGGTTTGCCTCAGTGCTGGCAACTGATCTGAGGGTCCATCACCAAAATAGCCATTTTAACTGGCTCAGTGACAAGGAAATCCAGTCTTTTGCCTTCCTACCTTGTCAGGATCTCAGACTTAAGGGGAGACAAGGGAAGGAAGAGAAAAGGACATGGTGAGAGGAGAAAGATGCCTCATGATAGATGGTGAGTGTGAAGGGTAAAACCAGTGCCCTTTTAAGTAAATACTGATTTTTCATTTAAGTTCCAGGCACTGACTTTTGAATACCAGTCTATAGTCAGAGGATGCAAAACTAACATAAGCTAAGAGACAAGGTTAGATTATTGGTAGTATTGNTCCAAACCTATTGTTCAGTTTGGTAGGGACTGCACATGGAACATAGCAACACTGTACCTTACCATGGTCAGTTAGCTCCATTACCTATTACCTTGGTTACAAACTAATTATCTCAAACTGGTTCTATAGCTTTTGTTTCATGGCCTCTATCCTACGGTTACAGTATTAGAGGCTTAATTCAGCCCTTGCTCTCTAGGTATTGAAATTTGCTGCTGAAACACTTAGAGGTGACTTTTTTAGTTCTCATGAGTGATGTAGCCTACTTGAAGAACCTAAACTCTCCATGGAGGTGATTGAGGTTACTATGTCATATCTGCTTTTGAATCCTTACTCCAAATTACCAGATATTCTTTCCCACTAGGGTTAATTTGTGACAGTATATAGCACAAAATCCAAGTGAGGCCCTATCTGGCACCTTTGGACCTGTAGAAAACCCCCTCAACCATTCTGTCACTCTCTTTCCTCACTGAGGAGGAGAAAAAGCACCATTGGGCTGTCCTGACCTAGTCCTGATACCCCAGATTGGGTGGCAGGAAGCAGCAGGAACCCATCAAATCCTTCCCCAGCCTTGTGATGTGGACCTCTTCTCCCTCTTGTTCCAGCCATGGAATCTCCTGTATGTTTTGTGAGGGAAGCAGATCATCTTTGTCACTAAAGTGGAGCCATCAAGCAAGCTAATGAGTACCAGGTCAAGAAAAACAAAGCACCACCCAAATTACCAAATCTGTGTGTGCAACAACAAAGAAAACACTCTTTCCAAACAGAGGCCCCCTTTCAAAGCAAAATATCTCAGTAGGGGCATTCAGTATGAAAAGAGCATTTAGGTAATGGGCCTTAGAGGGAAATGTGTCTGGTTTAAAGTCAAGCATGCCCCCTGGGGTTACCTGATACTTCCAATTTTTCTCTCTTCCAATAAAAGATCTGAGCAGATTCACATGCGAGTTTAAAAGAAGGGAGCTGATGGAATAAGCTCAAGAGACACCATGTTGTTTTTCTACGTGATGTTTCATGTGAAGAGTCCAAAAAAGATATCCAAGTATTTTTGAAATTTTTTTTAAGCTGGAAAGAAACCTTGATTGTATTTCAGTTCCTTTAATTATTTTGTCTAGCAGTGAGATCAAAGGCCTAGGTCTCAAAAGGAATCAATCCTGGGCCAAGCACTCCAAAGTGGGTGCTCCAAGTTCATAAAAAAATACCATATTTAGTCATCTAACTTAGCCTGCTATTCAGAAAAGCTTGGGTCTGCTGCTCCCTAGCCAGAATTTGTAAGCTGCCCCAAGGTTATCAGATGACATGTGCTGAATGAGTACCAAGTACTTATGAGCTTCTTTTTTTCTGTGGGTTTATTTGGGGCAGTCCTAGATAATTCTGCAGGATTGCTGTTTTCTGTTTTTCAGTACCACCTTAGTCTCTTTCTGATCAGGTCTATGCAGAGGTGGGTGTGAGTCAAGGATTGGAGGGGGGCAGGGGAAACAACAATTTTCTTTGCCCCTCTGATACAGCTCCACTTGTCAATGTGGTGATGCAGTTTTTAGATAACGCTTTTGTCTGGCTTGCTTTTCCATACCTCCTCTGTCCCTCCATTTGTTATTCTTTGTGAGCATGAATAAACGGAGCCTCTGGAAGGACCTTGCAGATGGATAATACGGTTAGCAACAATTTAGGAAACAGAGGCTCACGGAATTGAGGCCAACTTTCCAATTACAAAGTGGGCCTTGTGGGTCGTAGGAGGGATTCGCTGTGGGGCTGGCCATGGGGTTGTGCACTGAGCTTCAGGCTGCCACATTTGATAAGGTGGGTCTGACCGACTCACTAAGGTTATTCAGGAAATCGATAGCAGTCGAGACACCTGAATCCAGGTCTCCAGACTCCCATTCCTATAAAACAGGCTATAAATCTAATGCCAAAACCGCCAACATCCATCACAACAAGCTTATCTCTTGAGTTGCGCAGGTTATAAGGAGGACTGCCCTAGAAAGCAAGCAAAGGAGCTGAACTCCTCTTATTTGGAATCCAGTATTCCAGTCTCCTCTCCATCCCAGATATCTTCTAATTGAGCTGGGTATTTCCCAGCTCCCTATTCTTTCTGTGGCCATCACTGGCCTCAGTAATTTCCATTTCATATCTGTGTCTCCAGGGTGCCGTGGCTTCTGCAGCCCATAGTGCTCCTTCACCACATTTTTCATGTCAAGCTTCTGGAAACCCCATGCGTTTAGCAATACTTAGGCATCAGCCATCAGCCTGTAGTGTAATGAATCCCCTGCAGGACTTCCTTCCCTAAGTAGCTGTCTACAAATCCATCATATTTGGCCCATATTTTAAGACTTCATTTAAAGTGAACACTGGAGGGTTCTAGTCTGTGCACCAGATTTGACACTGGTAATGCCCAATAGGGGCTGGAAGGGGTCTGTCTGCATATCCCCTGTGGGCTTGTGGGGACTAGATGAAACCTGAATGATGAGCCTCGTTGTAAAAAAGGTCTCCACTGGGGATGCCTGTTTTGCTGTGGGGAGGGGAACCATCTTCATTTGTCACCTGCAGAGCTGAGGTTGCCCCCACACTCTGACTGTACAGATCAAGAGGGAAAACATGGCTCCATAAGCTCCAAACTTTCTTCAACTTCCTTCTTGTGTGCCTCGAAAAACATCAGGGTATGGGCATGATCTCCAGAGTCTGGAAGATGGTGATCTCCAACATGTATGGCAGCATGAGGAGCTGCCAGCAGCCCCACAGTCCCCGGAGGAGCTGTTGACACAGGTTAGGACTGATGTGGGCTCCTGTTGAAGGTAGCCATGGTGGCAGATGCAGTTACAGCCCTCAGAACTTGGAGCAGCAAACCCTGCCCCGGAAGCATCCTGCAGCAGATCTGTCCTGCTGCTGCTCCCAGCCTGATGTATTAACTGAAATCAACGTTGTTGACATTTCAGTGCTGAGTGTCAAGCTCTGGTGGTGTAAATGCGAACAAGTCTCCTGTCCATTGACCTCTGCTGGAAGGAGCACAGCTTCCAGGGAAGGGCTAGGACCAGAGCTGGGTACCAAAGCCTTACCTTCAGGCAGGCACAAAGCCTTTAGCCTGCTCTACTGGTAGGTTAAGAAGCCTCGGCTCAGACCCTAAGGCAGGCAGTTTTTACAGGTGTAAAACTTCCCCATTTCTGTAACAACATCCATATAATCAGTGACCATGGTCCTGCCAGGTGGTGGTAGCTCACTGAGCCATGCTAATTAAACACTATCCTAGTATGTATTAGCTACTTGACACTGTAATGACTGCCTTAGAGCACTTTCTTCTCAGACACCCTTCCTGCCGCACGCTGTGCTATCTGCAGGCTGGGATCTGCTGTATCTGAGTGACTTTGGAAAACTCTTCCACCATGCCATGCTCTGCTAGCTCAGTGCTGAAGTTTCTTACCTCCCAATTTGTACAACTGAATCAGTATTTTCCTGTCTCTTTTCTTCTCATCCCAGCTGTTTCTGCATCTATTTAGTCTGTAAGCTGCTTAGGTCAGGCCTACTTCTTATTAAGACACAGTGGTGTTTTGAGCTTGCCTGGGTCACCTCAGGTCTCCTGTGTTACTCTGGATGATGATGGACTGGGTTTTGATGTATCTTGTGACATTGGGAATCTGTGATAATCCAGCCTCTGTGCTAAGCAACTATTTCTGTTCTCTGTTCCCCTGGGTGCAACAGTAAATTAGAAGTTCTTTGAGGCAAGGACAGTCTTTCAAATAAACATCAGTAAAATACCCAGCACATGGGTCTCTGATAGACATTCTTAGGCTTTAGTGGATACAAGTATTTTATTAATACTGGCAATAACAAGAGTCTAATAATAATAGGAATAATAACAGCCACAACCTAACACAAAACCACTTTCTGTCATTTTGAAGCCAAATGACTTAAAAAAATTTCCCTTTTAATGTTTATTTGAAATATGTTTCATTTTTGTTAAACTGCAGTTTATTTAGATTTCAAGATTCTCAGGTTTTTATTTCAAAATTTTGTAGATTGATAGTTTGAAAAAAATATGGAGAAATGTGAATGCTTTATTTTCAAAATCTAAAATTTCACTAAAATCTGGAAAGAGGACGACCAGCTCTGTTCTCTGCTTGAACTTTCTTATGTGTAGAATTTGAATGCCATGTGCCTAGTGTCAGACCTAACATTTTAAATGCTAAAAAATTTCTCTTTATTACAGAATGTACATTCTCAGTCCATTTCTTTCTATGATAACTGCACCCCAGGGTTTCCTCTCAGCAAAGCTAAGATCCCTACACAGACACAAATTCCACTTACTAGCAGGAGGAGAGCATGGTCATGTGTATGAGACTTTTTCAGGATCGTCATGATTGAGTACGTGTGCTATAACACATTAAGTGATGCAAGAGTTAGCATCTGTCCAGTTGCTTTTCTTCAGACACTGGAGTTGTGCTGTGTATCTCAATTTGTACCTGTGTAGCGGCTTATGTTATTGCTATGCCATTTTGTCCTGAGCTGTAACTCATGCCTAGACTTCCCAGATGGCCCTGGGCCTGACTTCTGCTTCTTGGGTGTTTCAACAAAGCTTGCACACAGGGACCCAATCTATGACTGAAACCTCTCATCACATAAAGAAATATTGCTGTAGCTAACAAAAGAGGAAGGAACTATCCCAAAGAGGTTGGGAACACTTATGACAACCTATACAACACTAAATGGCTAGTTGTGTGGAAACGTTACTGCTCTGGTTAGATACTGGTTCCTTATGAACCACTCATGTAAATGTCACTGAAGAGATTATAACCTAGTAAAGAGAGGTAGCTCTAGTGCTCATTGCTACAATAACAACTGAACCTTCAATGTCTTCCAGAAAATGTTCTTTCTTCCTGTTGGTTTGTTATGAACATATGAAGCTAAAACTTCATGCTAACATAAGTGCCGTGCTTCCACATTTGTGGATGTCTTTTACTCCATTCTCTTGCATTCTTGAGGGAACTTTAAAAATCTATTATCTCTGCTTTCCTTTTCTTTTTGTGTAATTATTATTATTTAAGTAAATCACTTACTGCAAGTAAATAAATTCCTCTCAAGGTCCTGAGCTGCAGTTTTCTCATGCGGAGGGCAATGAGTTTCCACATTACTTGCTCAAAGTGAGAGTACTTCTAATTCAAGTCTGTGACGCTATATGTTCGTTTTCCCTCAGCACCCATTGACCAAAACTTGTTGAAATTAATTGTGCTGCACTGATTGCGTGTCATTGAAATATGAAGGAGAAATATTCATCAGTTTATTAAAAATCCAGCAAATGTCAAAGTATTACCAGCCATAATTAATATGTGTTTAAATTCTCTGCCCTGGGCCCTCCAGTCTTTTATTTTGTTTAAACTGAAACTTGACATTTTCAGTCAGCGCATTATTGTCTAACAGCGGGAGAGTGAAAGCTATACCCCTTTCCTTAAACACACCAGGCTGTGGAATGTGCTCCGTCTCGCTCCCATTCCCCTTCCATTTGTTAAGTACTGGACACAAGACCCTGACTCTGAGAGATCGCTTTCCTTTGGACTAAAAGGAAAGAGTCAAGCCTCAAACCTTCACTGTAGCCAGAGCCCAAAAGCTGTATTTTGGGGATTCAGGGACAGCAATGGGTAAAATCCTTTTTGTGTTGCTAGGAAGGAATTTTTTTCTATACCAAAACACCAATACCATGTATTTATTGGTTCCGAGGTTTTTTAACTTACCCATAAATTGTAACTAAAAAAACTGAACAGAATTCCCAGGTGACAGCAACTGATGGTTCTGTCAATAAAAATGGACACAAGCCAGCAGGAGTATTTTCATGCCACCCACAAAATAGTTTTGCTAGGAGCAATTTGACCTTCTCTAATATTGTCCAACCATACTGTTGTGCAGACCTCACATAGTGTCTCTATTATCACTTGCTTTCTCCTTCAGTTCTTCCAAGTAGTCTCAAAACCGTGGAGCAGTGGCCTCAGTTCTGGCATCAGGCATTAGTTCCCCATGTGGACATACATTTTTGTCCTAAGCCTGCTCTCAAATGGTTTAGTTTAATCCTGCTTTGGAGATGGGTTAACCTAAACCAGGAGAGAGAACACCCTGTGGAGCACATCCATGTGGAGCTGTTACTGAGCCTGCAGTCATACCCTCACTCTGGCATTAACTTCTGGTGATTTTTCTGTGGAGGTATGTGTGTGTGTCATTTTCCAAGGTGAAATATAGGACATATAGGAAATATATTGAAAATAGGTCACAGGCAAGTGGGTGCGTTATGCTTGTTACTTAATATTCTTCTCATTTGGCCAGTCCTTATTTTCATCAACTGTTTTATTTACTCTCACCAGTTTGTCAACCTTCATCTTCCCTTGGGGAACCATGGATTAATCCCGCCAAACACTCCAAAGCAGCATCCTATAGCTCACCTCCCCCAACCCCATTCTTCAGTTATGCATTCAGGCTTGTTCCAGCTGGATTAAATCTTTATAATGGCTGTATATGGATAGTTGATTGTGATCCTGGGTCTGCGTAGGGAAGTAGTTTGGTCCTGTCTAGATGGGCTGTGACAATTACACCTGGGTCTCCAGGCATCTGTTGAATCTGCCTCCCAACCTCCCTGCTGCTGTTTATCTTTTTCTGCCGCAGTAACACCTGGGTTTAGTTTGGCAAGTGTCATAGAATCATAGAATCATAGAATATCCTGAGTTGGAAGGGACCCATAATGATCATCAAGTCCAGCTCCTGGCTCCACACAGGACCAGCTGAATCAGAGCATATGGCTGAGAGTGTTATCCAGACGTTTCTTGAACTGAGTGAAGCTCGGTGCTGTGACCACTTCCCTGGGGAGCCTGTTCCAGTGCCTGACCACCCTCTCAGTAAAGAACCTTTTCCTAATATCCAACCTAAACCTTCCCTGTTGCAGCTTCATTCTGTTCCGTCGGGTTCTATCACTGGTGACCAGATGGAGGAAGCTGTAGGCCGCGATGAGGTCTCCTGTCAGTCTCCTCCTCTCTAGGCTGAACAAACCAAAGGACTTCAGCCTCTTCTCATACGTCTTCCCCTCTAGACCCTTCTCCATCTTTGTTGCCCTCCTTTGGACACTCTCCAATAGTTTTCCTCTAGTGTCCTCTCCCTCTTATCCTCACCACCTGTGCAAGAGGAGCAGCAAGACTCTCCTTCTATGACTTGTGCTGTTCTTCAGCTTTACCTTTCAATCCCAGTTTTCCCTGACTTCTCTTCCTGCACTGGGTGATGTTGAAAGAAGAAGTCTCCACTGCTTCCAGCTAGCTGGAGATGGTGCCCATAACTAAAATGTGTTCAAGCTCCTTTCCCTCCTCAGGTGGGTACCTTTGATCCAGTGCTACTAAACCTCCCCAAATGTTTTTCAGCTTTGCTGTAACTTTCCATAATCCATCCCCTTTTGTCTAACCCAGCTCTAATACAGTGAAATTTGATGAAATTGTCATTGTTCCTCTGTTCATGTGCCTAGCTGTATCCCCATGCATCACACCTATGTGGCTCCCACCAGAAGAGCAGTGAACTGCCTTGTGCTCTCAGTGCCTTACAGCCACATTAAAGGACTTGCTTCCGACAAAGCAAAAATGTTATGGTGGAGACTGATTTTCTGGGCCGTGGGCGAACCACATAACCACAAAACCGCCCTTCCTGATGCTCTGTTGTGTCTCTGCTTATCATCACGCAGGCGAGCGTGGATCACATCCACTGTGGCCACTCGCGGCTCTTTGTAGCATCCACCCCACATCAAGGACTCTTCAGTGTCAGGGGGCGGCAGCAGACAGAAAGGAAGTCTGGACCATGTAGCATCAGCCTGTTCAGGGAGCAGTGGGGCTTCAGGAGTCATAAGTTCTGCAGCTTTGTATCTCGTGGTTGGATTCACTGTTGTCTGAGGTTGGGGCACTGTGGGCTTCTTCTGTGCCACAGTTTCTTTTGTGAATCTTAGTATTTTGCGACATCAGACAGGTTGAAAATCTTACTCTGTCCATCTGGTCATTTTATATTCCTGGGAAAACTGGTAAATGTGGCAGAGCGCAACACTTAACAGTGTTCAGATAGCAGTCAGCTAAAAGGTTCACTGCTGGTTTACAGAGTAGGAGGTAGCTCCCTTCTCACACTCAGATAGCTTTGGAGATTTCTCGTTTCAGAGGAAAGGAGTATTTTTCTTATGCTAATGGTCTCATCTACATAGTTTATTTGTACTCTGTGGTTCCTGGAACCAACATACTTTATTATGTTTCCCTAGCAATGTAAGATACTGAAGCAAAAAAACCCAGAATCTGAAACCCTTGAATTTTGGGGTGCTTGAAATCCAGATATGAATTTATCACCTTGTATTCCTTGCTAAGAACAAACCACAAGTGCTGAAAAATTACCTTCATGGTTAAAGTAATCCCCTCTATCAGTTCTGTCTTTGCATGTTGCTTCCTTGGATGGCTGCCTCTTTGAGCATGACAAGAAATCAGCTCCTCTATTTATGCTCAGCAGTGCTCAGCAAAACAAGACTTTCAACCTGAAAGCAGCCTCTAAGCCCATCCAAATAGAGAAATACAGTTTAAATATCCCTCTTCTCTAGAGGGTTTGATTCAGCCAGCTCTGGGAAAATCCAGCTTGTTCCCTTCTCTTTGCTAATGTTGGATTGGGTTGTTTCCCTTCCTTCTCTCTTCTCTTGGATGAAGAATGACCTCCTTTTTCCCAGAACCTGGGATCTCCCAGATCTTGTTTTCCTAGTCAACGTGAAGCCCCTGACACTTGAAAAGTGCTGCTTCTTGGACTGCATTGCTCAGGAACAAAACAGGAAAATAAAGTATCCAGCTGTCAATTCCACCTTCTCTGTCAGCCTGTACACAGGCTAATAAATGCTTTAAGAAGACACAGTGTCCTTGTTTAGATCTACTGCTACTCTGAGTACTTAAATCAGGGCTTGTAAACGAACACCACCAATGGTTTCACTGCAAAAACCATCTTGAGAAAACCACTTAACTTTTGGTTAAGATGGCAGAGAGAAACGCTCCCCCAAGCTTAGCCGAGAGATGAGTCATTTCCACCACTGCCTGGGACAGAAGGAGAGTTTACTTAGCCCCATTTGATGGTTTTCTGCTTTGTGATTCATCAGGGCTTTCTTTTCAGATGGTCACCAACAGACAGTTGCTTTGCTGACAAGTGGGCTGTGTGCAAAGGAGAGGTGACCCTTGCCATGAGTAGCCGGGTTTCTCCTCTGCCCTCTCGGAGAAGGGGAGCCCAAGCTAGAAAGCTCTGTGCAATAGTCTTGTCACACATCTGGTGGTAGATGTGGGATTTATGGAGGGACGGCAACTTGCTTATTTAAGTTAACCATGGTTTTAAGACATGTAATCCCTCTGCGCTGTGATTGGTCTCCCTCCAGCTCCATCTGGTTCTACAGCATGCAGACCTGAATGGCACATGGGAATAGCCTGCAAACCAGATGCTTAACATTTATTTTTAGTGATGAATAAACTTTGTAAGCATCTCATTATATAGTCGCCTGGCCTAATTAGTAACATTCAGACAAGCATTAATCTGCAAAAATGCTTAGCGGTGCTGGGAGTACTCAGTGGTGCTCTGAGGAGACATCTTTGTGGAGGGAGGGAGGACATTAGTGGAAACAAATGAATGGCTGGGGCTTTGGTAGGGTCTAGTTAGGTGTTCCAGGAGTTTTCAATGAAATGAGTCGTCCTGAGTGATTTAAGTGCAAATCTTTGCTGAACTGTATCGCATTTCAAGTGGATTCAGTTACAAAAGTGAGTTTGATTTTGGCCTTATGACTTGCATCATCATCCTGAAAAGAACAGACTATCAAACAATTTGTATTAACCTACAGTGACATCCATCCCTCCTTCTGCTGCCTTCATCCAACTGCTTTGAAAGCGTGAACAGGGAACAAAGGCGTACACTGAATTGCCAGGTCTTCAGGCTCTTTGTCCTATCCCAAGCTCAGCAATCCCAACAGTCCCTCACACCTAGGTCTCATTGCATCATATCTTGTGCCTGTGAATAAAAACCGAATCCCGTGAGGAGCTCCATGCTGACAAAGCCCTGGTGTCACCATGAAACCACTCTTTCAGGATGACATCCCTCTTGAATATCCATCACAACAAAAGTTTCCTGTGCTGTTGGATGGAAGACGAATACACGGCTATCTTTTGCTGGAAGAAAGCCTATATTACAGTAGATCCACAGTCCTGCAATGTACACAGCCAGAGTTATTCTGAGAGGTAAAGCAATAACTCTAATGTGAGACAGAAGACATAACAAGCAAGTGGAAATTTTTACATAAAAGAAAATATCTGAGACTACAACAGATATTAATGAACTGAGAAAACAGACAGATGTACATTAGGGATTTGAGTGATACCTGGGAGCATATTTTATTTTATTTTGTTCATATTTTTACATCTGGCACTTTCACCATATTAATGATTTAAGGAATAATTATTGTAAGGTTGAGTTTCCTTTTAAAAACTTTCAGTGTTCCATCCTGGAATTCATTCCAGATGCTGGTAACTAAAACTGAAGAAACATGCTTCAAAATGATAGTCTTCTCCAAGTCAGGATGACAGCAAAATATGTAAACGACCAATGGCTCTTCTAGCCGCTTGGTTCTTTATGAGCTATCTGATTCCATTCCAGTTTGTTTAAAATTTTTACCATGCAGATGTTCCTTTGGGTGACCAATTTTTATAGTTTTGAAAAGATTATATCAGTTTTCCATGGTATTGTGTTACTGTATTTCTTGGATTTTTTTATAGCACTTGAAAGGCTAATTTCTTAATCAGACATTACTAGTGGAATGTAGAAAGAGAGGTTAAAAAGCCAAACTGGCACTGAGAATTAAACACAGGTTCGTAATAATATGAAAGGAAAACAAAAAGCATCAACTCGAGGATGTTGTTATTGAATGAAAGTTGAGAAAACTGCTAGGAACATGCATTTTTTATTATTATCAAAGGTGTTAAAATATATACATAGCATATGTTTGGCACTGAATTGTTGTTACACAGTTCTGTAGTATTCAGCTGTCTTGGATAAAAACTATCACTTTGATACTGGAAAATTATTATGAAAATGTTAGTTTTGGGCCTACTAGTAAAAAGCAAAGATTGTCTTGCATGCCAGTAAGGTTTCAGTGGAGGGTTTGCACAGTTTCCAGAAACCATCTTTGGCAACCACCGAGTTTCACCTCTGTCAACAAGTCTGCATAACATTTTGTCCTTCTTTATCCTTTGTCAGGAGAGCTGATGGGGAGAGAAGAGATTTGAGTTGGCTTCACACCCTGAAATTCAGAGACAGATTTCAAACACCACCTTAGGATTATAAGTAGCAGCTGAAACAGGATTTAAGAAATGCTGGTACAAACATTAAGAAGCACTCAGAAAGAAAGAAAAAAAAGTCCCACTATAGGATTATTCTGTTTTGTTTAAAGGTGAGCGTGAATGCTCTTGTACTGACACACAGCTACCCTGATTGCAACAGTCACACCAGAGGCAGGGTGGGATTTTTTTATTGGGGGGGGGGGGGAGGGGGCTGTGTTTGTTGTTTTTTTTTTCCCCAACTGTTCCCAAACTCCAGGTTTCTTCAGCTCTACATTTTGAGCTGGGCTCATCCCTCCAACAGGTACGCTGTTTCCAAATTCTTTTGAGCAGTATCTTATTTCTGGAAGCTTAAGATTCAAAATGTGCCGCCTATTTCCCGCAGAGTAGTTTCCATTGAGTCATATCATGTTCATGGGAACGAAAAAACAAACCAGAACTGTGTTAGTTTATAATATTGTGTAAATGTTACGTAACTTGGCTTCTGAGAGTTTTCTTTGCCTTCTTCTGGAGCACTGGAAATTGGCCACAGCTAGAGGCAAGACACGGAGCTGGTTGTGTTGGCGCTCCGGCTAGTGTTAGCAATTTCTCTGGAGCCCAGTCAGGGAGTCCTGCTCACACGACCGGCACTAAATCACCAAGCTTAGGGTCAGGCATAAGTTTTTCATCAGATGACAGAGGCAGGGATCTGTCACTTCTTTGTCTTCAGCTGCGGCACAGAGCACAGCTCGCTGCTGAGGATCACCTGGGAATTAGCACCTAACAGATCCCCTTGCTGTTTGCAGGACCCGTAGGCATCTCAGTGCCTGTAATCTTTCCTGCTCTCCTCCTGTTTTGTGTTGTAATTTGTGGCTTTTAGTCTCTTCTGCAGCTTGTTTTAAGCTTGTTACAAGTTTGGGGGAAATGTTTTGCAGCTTCCTCTGTGTGTGAGTGGGGAAACAGGAGCAGAAGTGCTGCATATCCTACGTTTCTGTCATTTTTGCAATTGCAGGGGACTTGATCTTACTTTGGTCCGCTGTTCCTAGGTAGAGATGTACTTTGCAGCAGGAAATAAAGCAGTGTGATGCAGAAACATTGATCTTTGCCATACTGGGGGCTTAGTGCCTGATGTGTGTGAAAAACCAAGGGTACACTTTGCTTGTTGGATTAGGAATGAGTACAAGTCCTCAGGCATGATGGGTTTTCTAAACTAGTGGGGAAAGAGCTTTCCCATCTTATTTCTGTCCCTTGATCTCCAAAACATTCCTTAGTGTTGAATAGTTGTGTCGTTGCCTCAAGATGTCTGCCTGTGATACCATGCAGAGGATTTCTGAGCAGAGGTGGTGTTTGGACTGAAGACACGTGAGACTTCCTGGGGGAGCGTCTGCCCAGAGCGGGGCTAGCACTGGCCAAGGTTACGAAGTGCTGCATTTCCACCGCTTTAAAACCCATGCATGTAAAATGCTGCAAGCCAAACCACAGGTTGCAAATCAGACTTTCCTCTAAAAGTCCTCAGCAACCCAAGCTGGCATTTTCTTTTTGATGCATTTTGTTTCTCAAAGTCTTGGGGAGGTGGCTGTCTTGGCTTCAGCTCGGTAGTCTTTGGAGTCAGAGCCACTGCCTGACCTCAGGTGCACATCCCAAAGGCCGTACTGCATAGACCTGCGTACTGAGCCGGAGCGATGCTGAGAAGGCCGTTAAAAGCTAAACTATATCTGATACAATTAGGAATAAATCAAACATGTCTGAGCCTCCCAACAAGCTTGATCAAAACATAACGCATCTCTTTCCTCAGCTGCTGCCTTCCACTCCTTTTCCTCCCCCTCAGCCTGAGTTAAGTGAACCCATCCTTCGGTTCACACAAGGAGGAGGGCTGTGCAGTTTCCATGCCAGACATATGGTCTCTCGCTAGATTTACCTGGAACTGACTTGTTTGGTATGAAAAAACTACTACTACTATTATGATCAGTATTAAGTAAAATAAATAGATTGTGAAGAACCCAAAACCTGGGACCTCTGCCACTGGAGGAAAAGGATGCTCCGACCAGACATGTTGTAGGAGAAGAGAAGGGCAACAAGGGCATGTTTCCTCTGATCTCTCTCAATTTGAAGGGTGGTAGCTTGATAGATTAGAGAGAAGTCTAACTCTGAAAAGTATTTACAAATACCAGAATGGTATTTCTGGTTGCTGGGACTACATCTTAGACCTGGCACTTCCATTCTGTTCTCTGCTATTAAGATTCCCATGCATTTACGCCAAGGTAGGATTGACCTTTTGCTGTGCTCATCTGTATTGCAAGCATGCTGTTCTCCGAGGAAAGAAAAATGGAGACACTTTAGGTGGCATTTTGTTTCCTACACAATGATCATTTAAGTGAGAAATCAAAGCGCTGGCTTATGAAAAGACAGTGAAGAAAAATATTTCTGTACATGTGAAGTATCTTGCAAGAAAAAAAATTAATTAGGAATTAATGTAGTTTTCTCAAAAATCCAAAATAATTTGTATTGAAAGGGTTATTAGGGTTGAGAAAATAAACATTTCCTGTTGTGGTTTCTGCAAAATATCTCCAGTGGCAGTTTTAGAGTCATCTATAATTTGTGTTCTCTAGGGAAATATTTCTGTGATTACATATAGGTCTGGAAGTTACACTAAGTACGTCTCTCCTGGATCAATGCATCCTGGAAATCTTTATCTTCATTACTTATAGCCTCCATCATTCCAGTGCTCTGAAGAATACATTTAAAGTATCAAGTGTAGTCATTATAATGCAATAGGAAATAGTCTAATAAATTATCTGTCCTGTTATTGTTTCTAGGACAAATATTGGATGTAGGAAAGATTTATTAGATGGATATATTTGTGAATTTATCTTATAAATTAAATTTTTTGGAAACTGGGTCTATTCTTCACACCAAGACCCCACAAGGATTTAATTAAAGGCCTATTAGTCAAACTAATTCCTGACATGACATAGGTTTGTATTACACAAACATATTTGACTTTCCAAACATGCTTGTGAGATTTGGCATTTTGCTGAGAGATACATATTGATAAACATAATTGGGAGAAATTACTGAAAATAAAAGCTGGCTTCCACTGGACATATAAATTACCTCATATTACTGGTGCCTGAGAAAAGACTAACATATTGTAGAATAATCTACCACTATAAAACCACTTCTACTAAGACAGATGCAGAATATATGAAATGACCCTTTATTTAGAGAGCAAAAAGATAAGGCCCACACACACTTCCAAACCAGACTCAAATTTTCAACATATAATATGAGCATGAAAAATAAGTCTATTTTGTAGCGTAGTTAAGGCAAAATGGCAAGAGACGTGCAGCACCGCCAGCAGCTGCGCAGACCTCGAAGTCAGGATGTCGGAGTTTCCCTCCTGTCTCCGTTGCAGACTTCTGTACGATATTGGGATCTAAGTCAGGGTCCTATCTGGACCTTGGTTAGGACCTTGTGATTGCGTATTTCCAGGCCTATAGAAAATCCAGGCTCGGTCTGAATCTTTCATCACTCTTTTAAATGCAGAGAGCATTGGTCGTGATATCGCCATGGGACAATTGTGGGGATAATTGTGCCATTGCACACTCACCTGTAGAAGAGGTATATCACCATTTCCAGCTGCTTCTTTCTGTATGTTTTTTTAGAACAGAGACTAGGGAGAGGTGGAGTCATAATGGGGTTGTGGTCTCAGCTTTGCTTCTGTACTAATAAACAGCATCAGTGGATACAGTTAGGGATGGGTAAGCGTGGGCTGTGAATGAGCCCACTGATGGAAGTCAGACCTGGCAGAAATTAATAGGAACAAATGTAATCACAGCTCTCCTCCCTTCAGTTCGGGGGTTTGTATAGTGTGAGTGGACACTGAGCCTAGTTTAGGTTTAGGCACAGCTGATCTGCCTTGGGGTCTATTCCAGTGCTGGTTTCTTTGACTCTATTAGATGTTTTCACACAGAGGTTTTACAGTGACTGCTGATATATCATATCTCAGCTAATTCAGCAGACACCTTGGTACAATTAGTAAGAAGATATTCCCCTATCGCATCTAAAATGAAGCTTATTTTACAACTTCTTGGCACAGAAAGTATTTTGCTAACCTCTTACTCCAGAGCCATAGAGGTAGAATTCATCAGATTAACATTTTAGCTTTGCGGCTTCATCAGAAGGGTCTTTTGCTGTCTGTGTCTCCTGAAAGGACAGCAATCTCCTTCTAACACCCTTGTATTAGCTTGCAAGCACATCAGCCAAATTTTCAAGGCAGCCTTACTCTTACCAGGATAATAAATAAGGAAGGATTGCTGCAGCAATTCCCACCTACAACGCCAGACCATATCTGAGCCAGTCAGCTCCTCCGGGTTTAAATCACACTGGTTCAATTTTGGTAAGTGCAACACAGGCAGAAGAAACAAACCTTCCCATCCCACTGCTGGTGCACAGGTTGTGCCATGGTGGGCAAAGGTGCCACATGTCACCCACAACGTGGTTCAGGCCAGCCCTGGTAACAAATTGCTGTGGAGGAAAATGACTCTCAGACAGCACATTTGGCTGAGTGGTTTCAATGAAAATTTAATTAATGAAAAAACTCTCTGCAACCTTTCTCAGTGTTCAGTAGAAGTATGGCTTCATTTTTTAAAAGTTTATCTGAAGATTTTTTTTTTTAAAAACACATTTTTGTCCAAACTATTTTTTTCTTTACCAAAATATATATTTTTGAAAATTAAACATTGTATTTTTGAGATTTTTTTGGTGGACAAAGAAAATGAAGCCCTGTTCTCATCCTGTACCCAAACATCTATGGAATACTGTATTTAATTTCTTTCTTTTTTTTTTNTTTTTTTTTTTTCTTTTTTTTTTTTTTTTTTTTTTTCATTCACATCACTTGGAACAGCACTGACCTTTAAAAAAAAAAAAAGGCAAAAAATGAACTCTTGCTTGTGTTGCTACAAAACCTATTGGTGAGCCTTCAGTATGGAAACTGTATGAGAAGCAGAGTGGAAACTGGGAAAAATTATCATGACTTTAGAGAGCTACAGGGATGAATAAATGCATTGACCATGGTCTTAGCCGACAAAATAATTCCAGTTAACTCCTCCCATCAAAGATTAGCCTCATGTCTTTCAGTAGGGCCAAGTGTATGGAGATGACTCCATACACTTTGAAATAATTGAGGACTGGAACATGACTATCATGAGTAGCCTGTGTAGATGAGAAGAAGTAAAAGGAGAACTAATGGCACAGAAACTGGGAACTTGGTGGTTTTTTCAGGCCTGATTAAAGGCAGAAGAGGGAAGCAGAAGATGTTGGCTCTTGTCCTGGCAGTGGTGGTGAAAGTGGAGGCTGTTTCAAGCCCTGCAGTCCTCTGTGAGAAACTAAAGGAAATTTCTCTGCAGACTTTAATGGAAAACGTTCTCTGCTTTTCAGTCTCATTCTTGCTGAAAGTGGAAAATTGTTCTAGAAATTAAACTTCAATGGAAAACAGGATTTTTGAAACTTTGAACTTGTCTGTTTTCCAGGAAACCCTTCATTAATAGCCAACGTTATTAAAGAGGACAGATGAGTCATGAAAACCTCAAGACATTTTGAGCATGAACTAGCAAAAAATGAAAAAGAAACAAGTTGTGTAAGAAAGCGACAGAACTTATTTTTTTCACCTGCTCTCTAAATGGCAATGATATGGAAGATTTGAGCTGTAATGAGTCACCTGTTCCAATCCAGAAAATGAGATTACATTCTCCTCCCAGCCCAGTGGGTGAGACTCTTTTGCAATCACCTGCTTTGACCCAGTTCACATCAGCTTGCCATTTGGTCCTGTATCTCCTGCTAACGTGGTGTTTGACCATCATCTCTCCCTGCACCCTGTCCAGTTTAAGAGCAGGACTTCAGGAGATTATAGTGATCACAAAATCAAGGCAGAAGTCATACTATGTGGTTGCAGTGCAACTTGACCTAGAGTGTACTGGAAAGAAAATAATACCTTAGTAAAACTAATAATAGCAAAAGAGCTTATCCATTTCTTTATTTTCACCTGGCTTCAGCTCAGGGACTAGAATTCATTTGTGGCAAATGCATATAAGTCTCAGACTTAACTACAATTCATCCTCCTAATCTCCTTCCTGAAGAGTTACAAAATCCTTAATGAAAAGCCTCAGAAGAGCACTAAATACTGTTACTATTGCAGTCCTAGGTGCTACGGTCATGGCCACCAATTGCCAGTTCTTCATCGCAAGACTTGTAGAAGTTAAGGTGCTGTTGCAAAATGAGAGAGGTCTTCACAGCAGCAGCCCTGGTGACTCAAAATGCTAAGGGAAATACATGGATTTCAGAAGGCGCTCAAGCATCTTTAAGATCAGTCATTTATTATCCCTTTCCAGGGACAGATTTTTGGTGATTAAAATACTTCTTTGTCTTTTGCCAGATAGTTCAGTCATAAATGTTATTTTTTTTTCCTGGGAATACTCTGCTGAATCTGCAGTTTGTGTAGTGACTTCTATTTTTCCTCCTCATTTTTACTGTCATGAATATTGCCAAAGATACGGCCTTTTCCTGCCACAGTCCAGGGTTTTGAGGGCAGCACTATTGCAAGTCTGTGTCAAAGAGTGATCAGGGTATCCCAGAGAAAGAATGCTCATTCCAAACTCCTTTAGAAATACCAATCAATGTTGCCATCTGGAGGACACACGGCTTTACAGTAGACCCTGTATCCATTTTATGCTGCTGCTCTGATGCCCCATCATGAAAGCCCAGCTCACCGCAAACAGTTGTTACTCTGCTTTTCACGTCCCAGATTTTCTTCAGTTCCTTCTGCAACTGATTATATTTGTTAGCCTTTTTTTGTATGTTCCATGAAGCCTATCATTATTGTATTACTTTTACATCTGAGAAATTGTTATTATTGTCATTATTAAATAATGACAACCATATCTGATATCTTGATTTGATAGAAACACACACAAAAAAAAAAAAACCCAAAAAACAAAAACCCAACTCAAACCCTGTGTTTCCTTTACCAAAGATTTCTGGTGTCTTGGAAAAAGCATTTCCCCTCAAAGCAAGGACCATGCAGTGCTGCTGATTCGGAGCAGGCAGAGCTCTGGCTCGCTCTCTTTAGGAAAGTCAAACATCAGATTTCTCATGAAACTGGATCATGGATAGAAAGAGTTTTACACTGATCACTTTAACCCACTCATGTGAAATATTCCTAAGGGTAGAATATCATCTCTCGTCAGATGTGTAGATATTAGATGTCTAATATCATCTAGACTGATTCTATAATGTATATGGTGAGCATGGTTCATCAGACCTGGCTAGACATCTGCTGTAGAAAGGAATGAAGAGCTCTCTGGAGAGGTGAACCTTTCTCCACTGACTTTAGAGGAAGGGTCTAGAGGAGTCTTTTCAAATAGATGTTTAATTTTTAGATAGGTGAAGGTAACTGAGGTGAACACATATGGCTGCCAAAGTTGGGTTAAAACATGTAGATATATTGAGACACTGACATCACTACTCTAGACCAAGGTAGGTCCTCCCTGTTCAGGGCTGAGATCTTTATATCTTTGCGATATAAAGATAATATTAACCATTATAATTCTAGAACTTCTGTAATTGGATTTGTAGTGATTTTATAAACAGCCTCAAGTATGAAAGAGGTAATTCTGACATGTCTGTGTTTCATACCAAGTACTCTAAAGAAATTCACTACTGTGGTTCACCGGTAATTATAACAACTTGTATCACAGAGTGATTCTGCAGCTGTCCCCCAACACACACCTGATATTCTGATTTATGCTGAAACCTAACACAGTAATTAAAAATAATCTCTATGGATTTTTTGCTTATGAACTGCTTTCTCTTCGTTCAGGATATTTCATATCTGACATGAAGTCCATAGCTCCAAGAGGAGCTTTTTTCTGACCTCCATGAACCCTAGATGTGGGCCTGTTTCCCTTTCTTGTGCTTAGGTTGAGATTGAGTGGAGGAGATGTGGTTGATGTGACCATTCCAGCCCCTTGTGTCTGAATTAATTAACTCTGGACAGCATTTTGAGTAAGCACCTTTAAAGAAAGGCACTCAACCAAAGTACCATAGGTTACTTGAGCATTATTAGGAACAGATAATAGTGCTGGAAATGACCATCAGAGGTCATCTTTGTCCACTTCCTGCCCCAAGCATGGTCCAGCTCTGCCTAAGCCTCTTGGTCAGATGTTTGTTTAACCTGTTCTTAATGGCCCTTGCTTTTGGAGATCCTACCACCTTCCCAGACAACCTCTTCCAGGTTTACACAGACCTTCCTGTTTAAAAGAACTGTTCTTTTCCCCTAATATTTTGTTCAAACTCTTTTCCTGCTGTATCAGCCTATCACTCCTCATCTGACACACAGTTAGAAATTGCATAGTCAAGGAAACAGAACAGTGATTTTTCTCCACTGATTGAGACACAGACATCAAACACAGTTGTCAACATCAATTTGGGCAGCACAGATGGCCCCTCTTCAAACATCAGTCAGCCCAGAGAGTGATTTCTGGTTCTCAGTGGAAACAACATCCCCAAGTTGTTGTATCCTGTGAGCTCCCTGGGATAATAGCTTCCAGCAATGTACACCACCATGTGCATACTTCAGTGTGCCAAAGCTCCCGTGACCTGAGGGTAATAACTCGAGTAGACAGTGGCAGAGGATGGATATTGCAAGGTTCAGCAGGAGCAGTCCTTGTAAAAATTAATTGATTTTAGAACAGATTGCATCCCAGAAGATCTTGACAGTAGGATCCCAGGAGGAAATGGGCAACCATCTATTCTATAACCTCCACAGCTTTTGTCAGCTTGCAAGCTAGGTTCCCTGCTCCGTAGGGTGTTTATAAATAGTACGCAAGAGCCTGTATGAACACATATAGAGACATATGGAGAACTCGTGTTCCCTGGCCCAGGCTCTCCTATACTCCTAATTTAAAGGAATTCCTCTGTTCCTAGCTGGCCTTTTAGTGATTCATGGTGTATTCCTTCAATATTCTTGTTTTAAAATTGGAATGCAAGTTTTGTAAGCAGAATGACATTAATTTCACAAAGCTGAAGAATTGATTTTAAAGACAACAGAATTTCTTACTTGATGTCCTTTCAAATGGTTTTTTAAATAATTTTATTCTCTACTTGATATAGTGGGGCTGAGTACAGTTCTAATGAAGTGCTTCAGTTTCTACTTTTATCTTTAGCAGCCTTCTTAGTAATACCAGTTTGTAAATAGTGTGAAGTTGGAAACTGTGGTATGCTCACATACGTTCAGCTGTGTTGTGTTAGTGTCACCTGCAAATCACAAAACATGTTATAAAAACCATGTTTTTCCCATGGCTTGGCTCAGAGCACTGATGGAAACTGAGGCACAGTGCAGTGATCGGATTTGGTCTGACAGGACTCCACAACCCATGGGAGAGCCATGAAGACCCCCAAAGCCATGCTGTGCCCCTCTCTGTGCTGGTGTCCTTGCCTGTGATGTACAGGGATTTAATGACACTTGTACCCATTGTGTGCCTTTGTCTCCCCCAATAAATCATGCGTTAAATTCAGCTGAAATTTTCCAGTGGCTTTGAAGAGCATGGAGAGAGTCCTTGTCTACATCTCCAGGTAGACGTCTGGACAGGCTGACACACGCTGCCATTGCATTAACAAAACCCTTGGTGGAACCACTTTTGGCTGCCTTGGACATTGAAATGTTTAAGAGAATAATTTTGCTATCACCACTGTTTTCTTTTGTATCCCTTCCCCCAAAATAGAGCAATATTTCACCCCAAATGAAATGGGCTGTCGCTTTCAGAACAGCATATTTGACTCCTTTGTGTGACTTTGCCATTTTTGTCTTGTTGAGTACTCTGTGTCGGAGGATGATGAATGATTGCAGAGCAAAGTAAAAAGAAATAGGCTGAAATCAAAATGTTTCAGCTTTGTTGAAAAAACACATTCCAATTGAGCCAAAGTGGGTTTTTCAAGGAAGTTTCCTAATGGGGAAATTGTAATTGTGAGCAGGGGGAATTCTAAGCTGCTCCAGGGATTTAGTAAAAATATTTATTTTTGCAAAGGTTCTTGCAGGAACCTTTTCCATAGACGACCCCCAACAGAGATGCACTAACCCCTCTCCTCATCCCTGTGAGGATCAGAGCATTTCTTGAGACTTTTGGGATTGAGTTTGGGAGCCTTTGGAGTTCTCACTATGCTCTACCACAATACATTGCATTTATCCCACTTAGTGTGGAAAGTGTGTCTTTAATTTCCAGTGAACAAAGATATGGTTTCCAGTTCTGCCTTGTTTTCACCATATATTTTCCAAACACACTTTTTTTTTTCATTAATGCTCACCTTTAACCTATTGATTTGCTATAAAAACAAGCCCTTTTATAAAGGAAAGGTAAAAGGAAATGAGGGAAAACATAAACACATTGCAAAAGTAAGGATTTCCCAGAATAAACCCACATATAAGACAAATATATGATGTAGCTTCTTTTATTAGCACTGTAAAAAAGAAGGCAGGGAAAAATGTGAAAATACATTAGGGATTTTAAAGCCAAGCAAATCAATTAGTCATTACTGACATAAATTTCCCTTTCTTAGGGACGTTCAACCTTCTCATATCCCGTGGATGAACTCTAAAGCACCTGTAGTAGATCTGTTTTCAGTAAAGAGATTTAAACTACTGTAGATGTTTTTCCAAGGAAAATACAATGTTGACAGAATAATGCGTGGAAGAAGAGGCTACTAAGGCAGCTGCTATAAATTGCCAGCGCTGTAATCCCTGTTGCAACACGCCCAACTTCACAGGATGTGCATTTGTTGATGCTCTACATATGGTTTTGAGTAAAAGTAATTTCCCCCCCGCAACATGACGAAAACTAAGCATGCCTTGCAATTGAAAAGGGAGGGTCCTCCCCTCACTTCCCTCCACTCCCTGAGCACTGGAACAATGATGCTCATTTTGAAAAGCGGCGTCATGTTTTCACAAGTATCTCCATGACCTGGACGGATGATTGCGGTGGCCCTGCGGTTAGGTCATGAGTGTTCCCAGCTGCCCCGGCAGGTCCCAGCCATGTGCTGGGGGCTCAGGCTGTCCCCCCAGGATGCCCACCTTTGCTTGTGCTGCCAGTGAAGGGTGGGTCTGTGGTACTGTCCCCCACCATGGGCACACGGTGCTTTCTGTGGCCCCCCACGTCTGCCAGGGCAGGGAAGAAACCACCTGGGCTAGATGGTGGGAACCTCTTCCAACTGTCCTGGTGTGGTTTAGCTGTTGAGCTTTTCCACTCCTACATCCTTTTCCCCAAAGCAATTTTAGCATCTTAACCTTGAACACAGTAAGGCACTTACAAACCCTTCTGCATAGTCAAAGCTAAATCTGTGTTATTATGGTGGTTGGTTTTTTTTAAGCAAAGATTTGAACAAGCATTCCCAGCCCTTCCTCCTGTTGGATGCACCCCTAAACCCCACTCTTTGTAGCTGGATTCATTTTCTGTCATATCAGTTCCCTGTCTACTTCACCACTGCAGAAACAGCTGCCTGTGGCTGGTACAGCCCAGCTGCTGCTGCTTGGGAAATCACTGCCCAGGGTTTCCTGAGTTGGGGTGGGTTTTGAACCCCTCGAGGGTGATCTGTGAATGCTGATCCTGAGCACATGGGTGCTCTGGATCCCTGAGCTCACACAAATATCTCCTGAGCAGAACCGCGAAACAGGCACGGGAAAGGACTTTGTGGCAAAGCCTATTTGTTGGGTGGGGAGTGTGTTGCTGCGAGAGCAAGAGTGTGAGTGTGAGGAGGCAACCATCGCGCTCTCCTTTCCCGACCGTTGTCCTTTGCAGGAGCCTTGCTCTGGCTCCTTCTCAGTTATTCTGGTCTCAGCTCTAAGGTTTGCTTCTGCTATGGCTTGTAATCCATTAACTTTTCCACGTAAAATGCTTTGAAAATTGCAGCAATAATCAGTACCCAGGACTCTTCTCCAGCACCCTTGGGCAGATGCAGCCAAGCCAAAGTCCCTCATTCGACCCCTTAGCCCGGCAGCTCTTGAGCTGCCTCCTGCACGACCACATCAGAAGGGCCGGGGATGCTCCCACCCTCGCTCTGCTGGTGTGCCTTTGGGGGCTGCAGGTTTGAGCCGCTCCGAGACAAGGTGGGAACTGAAACCCCAATCTCCCGTGTGGCGTGAGTGCCCAATCCATGATGCTGGTGTGAGAGATCAGGTCTGTGCGATTCATGGGAGCAGTTCCCAAGTAGCTCCTACACCAGTGCTGCTGCATGGGGGAAGCCAAACCCTGGCCATGGCAGTAAGCGAGCAGCTGGGCTTCTGCAGCGAGTGGTGCCCCAGGGCCGTTGGACTCGGCTGCGTGCCAGCCTCATGCACTGCATGGCACTGCCGCAGCCCGGGAGAGGAGTGGAACAGGGAGGGTAAATAAACTGTGACTGGCATCAGGCATCAAGAGGGTTTCACTGCTTGGCAGGGGAATTTGCATTTTTTTAGCCAAGCAGCCATTTTTTTTTCTGCTTGTGGGTTGTTGTTTGTTTGGATTTTTTTTTTCCCTCCCTAAATCAATGAGGATTATTTCCCATAGAAAAGAATTTCTGTAGTAAAAAAAAATTAGACATAAACCATGCAGTTAGCAAGAATCTCAATTGTCTGTGGAACAACAATTTTGATGGATGTTTCTGGCTGTTTTCAATGAGCCCCCAAGTCAATGGCTCTGATCTGGCCCTCCCCAGCATGAAAGTCTCAGGAGGAAAAGGTGTCCCCGCATTGCTCCTTTTCGGAGATGCTGCTACCTCCACAGGGGCTTTCCAGGGGACTGTGGGATGCCAGTGGGAAGAGACAAAAGGCTGGCAGGACCTGGGCGTGGGAACTGGAGAAGCAAATACTCTTTAGATCGACAAACAACGTGTGGTCAGGCTGCATATGGCCGTAAGGCTCCCGCCCGATGCCGTTTGGCCCGAGGTTTGATATTTACCGGTTTGCACTTGCTGTATGGGTCTGTGACCTTTTTTTGAAACTTTTTCTTTACGAGTTTATTTTGGCTGGGCTCAGGCATTCATAAAATTCCTAGGGAACGGGAGGTTTGAAGCATGGCTTGTAAAAGGAGGCGAGGGGAGGTGGGAGAATGGATGGAGAAGAAGAGTTTTCCATTACCCTGTCATAGCCTCCCTAACGCGTGTCTGACGCCTCTGAGCTCCTCTCCAAAACTGCAAGCTTCTGAAAAGAGGAGAGAGAAAGGGAGGAGGGAGGGGGGAAAGCTTGCAGCACCCTTCCTTCCCCGTTTGGGAGGCAGGATCTGTCCCTAAGTAGATAGGTCTTTCTCCAGTTTCCCTTGTCAGTCATCCTTCTGCAGCTTTTGGTCTTCGCAGCAGGTCAGCGGAGTTGGTGAATAGCTCGGCAAGCACGAGGCATCTGAAACAAATTAGATCTCTTATAGCCACCCAGAGACTGATGATGGATGGAGGTCTGTATTTACAGCAAAACTAATTGGCAACATACACAGACATCCAAAAAAGTATATTATTTTGCCAGACTTTGGAGTCGCTAGGCCCTTTATTTTTTATTGTAGAACATTATACAGCTAGAGATAAAAAAGAACAGTGAAAGTTTTAAATCTAATAAAAGCATTTGACTGCAGAGTAAAAATAACATACACAGAGAAGTTTGATTTGGAATCGAATTTTATTAATGGTCTTTTCTCTGCAAAATGTTTCCAATTAAAAAACAATTCTGAAGTGATGCATTAATAAACTGCTTTCCCCCCCCTCCTTTGGAGGGCCTAAGACTTTTAAAGGCTGAGGTGGATAAAAAAAAGCCATTGGATGTTATTAAAACATAATTTAATATAACCTAAATATAGTGCTTGCATACCACAGAGAGAAAGCCGGCTGTATAATTGAATTGGAAACAATGATAGTATGTTGACTTTTCAAAGAGAAATATTATCAGATTGTGAGCTGCTGTTCAAAAGACGAGTCTTCTTTAAACACCGAGGCATGTAAGAAGCAATAAAGAGCAAAATCAGGCAGGTTTCCCTGGACGGCATGCGGCAGATTTAGATTTCTCAAAGGCACGAATAGATGTGAAATTGGGAGCATGCGGTAGATGAACAGTCTGGATTTCAACAAGTCATTTGTTTGATTTTTAGATGAATGGCACCTTTGCTTTAAAAAAAAAGAAAAAAAGAAAAAAAGAGAGAGAGAGAGAGAGAGAAGGGAGATTTATTAGAGAGACAGACAAATAAAATGGATGTTGCAGATCTGGTCTCCAAAAGATGTTTGACAAAAATGTGTATTTCTCTCTGTCAATCTCATTTGGCAGAGCCTGGCTATGAGTGATGAAAGCTTGTGTAAAGTGTTTTCCCTGGGCTCAGAGCTTTGTTCCCTGATATACATATTTGCATGATAAATAGGTGAGCTCTAGAGAAGGTCAAATACATGATGAGAAAGGAGGGGGTTTGGGGTGGGGAGGGGGCTCTGATTCCCCTGACCACCTACACTTCTGTCCCCTTCCTCATTATTTATTATTTTATTTTTATGGAGCGGGGATGATTTCTCATAGACCAGATGATCTCTATTACCACCTTTCCACGTTTCAAAAATCCAACTCTCTCTTTGCTTGCCCGAAAGACAAAAGAACAACTTCCTTGCCCTACCCGAAACGCCAGCATCACCGAAAGCTGCGTCAGGAGGAATCCTCCTCCCCAAGCCCGGACAAAGCCCGGGCTGTGGCAGGCGCAGTGGGACCGGGGAGCACCCGCGCCCTGTGGCACCTCTGCCAGCGCAGAGCCAGGGGAAGGGGGTTGTCCTCCTCCCCCGGGGCCTCGTCCCACCCCGGCGGGGTGAAGACCTCCCTACGCACAACCCTGTCATTTGCATCCACTTTACTGGCCCTTTCCCCAGCAGCACCATGTGAAGGGATCTTAGTGCAAATAAGAATTAGACGCATGATCTTCCTCCGAAGGATTATCCCTGATCGCCCATTATTACTATTATTACTCTGTTTGCCGGGGCGGGTTTTCTTATTCTAAGCTTTTTTTCTTTTTTCTTTTTGGCTGCATCTGGGAAGCCGTCCTTTGTGTAAACAGCTATCAGAGTGAGCAGGGGTATGTGATCCATTAGCTCTGCTGAAAACACAATCATTGTGTTATTCCAAGCTGATGAAAATGTCCTCTGTAGTTTTCTCTCCCAATGTCCACATGCCAATCAGCGTTTGTCAGTGATATAATTTTCTCGCATAAACACATCCGTTGTGCAACTTCCACCCCGGGTAAATAGATATAATTCCAAAACCAAATAATGCTCTTGGAGGGGAACGGGAGATTAGACAGACAAGGAGGTGGAGGGGGAGTGGAGGGGAGTGAAGCTGCAAGGAGAGATCAGCTTTAATTGCAAAGGGGGAAGATGGAAAATCCTCGGGAACAGGCAACATGGCTGGGTTATTTCTTCACGCGGCAAAAAAGTCTGGGAAGACAAATATTTGGGGCTATTTTTTTAATGAACGTTTGTGAACGAAGACCACCATGAATTGCTGAAAGAAGGATGGCTGTTGTTTATGGAATTGGGAAAACTTTTTTTTCCCCCAATTTGAAATAGAATAGACAATACGCTGTAAGTGGGGAGGTGCCATTTCCCCTTTTTCACCAGAAGGCCTGCCCAGACATACTACATTTTTTCCCCCTTCTTGTTCAAAGCTTACATAACCTCCGGGTAATTGTATCTTTGAATCCAATATTGCAGACTTATGCAAAAGAATGTTTTCCATCCCATATGTTTCCAGTGCATGTGCATGTGTGTGTCTGTGTGCAAGGAGATTTGTAAAATAAATCCTTTATTTACATGAGTGCCCAGACTTGGCTGAGCATGGCTGTGCCATGTGCATTCATACAGTATTGGTCTATGACTTTATGTAGTGTGTATTTAAATATATAATCTGCCTATACACTGTACAAAAGGCATATGTGTACATTAGAAGATATTATATAACTGCAGAAAATATGTCTTTCTTTTACAGTACTGTCTTATATGTGATGCTGTAGGAGAATTATTTAAGAAAATAGGCTGGTGCTGAAGGTGGGGAAAAAAAAAAATCTAAAATTATATGTGTTTGTGTGTGTATACATACATTTTGTAGGTGTATACATACACCTTTGTGTGTCTCTCCAGGTCACAGCTGTTGCAAAACTGAAGTCTAAAAGGTCTCCTACATGAGACAGGATCTACCTCTTGTCCCAAGACAGAATAAAACCTATTAACCATTTCCTGAACCTATTTACACTGCCAAAACCATGCTTCTCCGTTCATATTTGTATGTGCACTTCTTTCCAAAGACATGAATTTTAAATTCTCCTCTGCACAGCTGGGGTGATTTCAGAGGCAACCCGACCCCGGTGGGCCGGCAGCACAGTCCTGTGCCTCCTTCCTCGGGCAGGCAGATTGCAGGCAGCTGCCTGTACGCACAAACCACGCAGGCCGGAGATGCTTTCCGCCTCTTTCCGTCTGCATGCCGTCCTCTCCTCCCGCTGGGGAGATGCTGCGGGTGTCAGCCCGTGCAGCCGGGGTGTTTGCTGCGGGACAGCTGTGCTGCAGCACACGGGCTGAGCATCTCCGCGCGTGGGAGGGGGAGAGGGGCTGGATCAGGGTCCCAGCAGGGTTTTGCAAAGCTCCTGCACTCACAGGGAGGCAGCATCATCCCTAAATGCCTCCTGGCCACCGTGTTCCCAACTGTGATCATTCCTCCTGCCAAGAGCAATAACGGCTGTCACCCTTCTTGCCCGGAGCAAGAGCTATCCTAAACCCACTCGTGCCCCCGCGCTGCCAGTGCACAGTGCAGGGGGGCTGCCCGCCTGCTCTGCGAGGGGGGGTGGGACGGGACACGGACACTTTTATGTGATCCCATGGGAACTGATCTGGTTTGAAACACAAGCGCAGGATCACCTGATTTGCATTTTTCCCCGTTTGAGGGTCCCGGGCTAGGGGAGCGGAGAGCTGAAACCCTAAACCGCTTTGTGCTTATTTGTTTTATGATCCTGTTGGGTGCAGTGTTTACTCAAATCCGGCAAGCATCTGGATTAGATAATTTGTTGGAAATTAGTGGCGTTTGATGGTTATCGGCCCTTGCGTGATTAAAATCCGGCTGTCAGTGTTGTGTTTGGGTTTCAGGAGAGCAGGGACAGCAGCCGCATGAGTCCCTGTGCTCAGAGCTGGGGAGAGCAGCAGGGCTCACGCCGCCCCAGAAAGGATCCATCCAAGACCCCCCTTCACTGATGTGGGACTTTCCAGGAGAGACAGAGGTGCAAAACTGCTGAAAAAAATCCTTTTAGTCCCCAAATGAATAGATGAGGAGGGAGGGGGTGCAGGCTGCTGGGGGCTGCGTTTTCCGTCTTACAAATTGGTCAGCTGCTTCTCCCAGGTCCGTGCTTTGTTCCTTATATTTACATCAAAGGTGGGCACAGCAGGAACGCAGAACTTTTTGTTCACTTCCTACACTTCACTTTTATTTCTCATATCTAGGGAAGAGTTTGGGCAATGCTTCCTATCCCTGCACCCCCACATCCAAGCACAAAGAGTATTCATCCTCTTTCCTCCTCTTTCCCCCGCTCTTCACTTTGAGGTTAGATCTTACTCACTTTGAGCTAACGGGGGTTTTAAAGCTGGATTAAATGGTGACAAGCCCAAACACTGCAGGAGGGGTTTCATCATCACTGTATTAATATGCACTTTTTTTACAAGGCTTCACCAAGCGGTTCAGCGAACACCCATGGCATAGCAAAGGTTTTGCTGGTCTCCGGGGGTGAAAGTATGTAAAGACAGTGCTTCCTCCACTCGTGGCCAGCGGGGGTCAGCGAGTGAAGTGCCCAAGTGATTTTTGTAGAAGAGGGTTAGATATGTTTGTACCCTGTGCTGGGGAGAACCGGGACTGCTCCCAGCCAGGGCGGCCAGGTGGGTGCCCTACCTATCCGCTCTGCCTGGTGGGATATGGGACAGCAGCAGACACCAAGTGAAAGCTTAGGAAATTGGATAATTACAGAGTGACCCTTTCTCAGATATACCAGCTAGATAAATGATTGAAGAGCAAACTGTATGTATATTTTGCAGGATAGGGAGAGATGTGCATTTATAAATATATATTATGTATAACATATAGGCTTTTAAAGTATGCTTCCTCATACACAGACTCTCAAGAATTAGTATTGCCAGCTGTGCACATGTAGATGTATTCGAGGTATAGTATACAAGAACATAAGATTGATTCTGTATGTGCTATATGCATTTGAAGAAGGGAGTGAGATCTTAAAGCTGTAAGAGAATGGCTTTGAAAGTATAAAGATAATATACTATATTACTTTAAAAGTTCTGCAGTTTTTTGATACACTGTCATAGTTACAGTAAATGAGCAGAGCTGAAATAGAAAAGATTTGGGTTTTTTTTTTCTTTTTTTTTTTTTTTCTAAATAGTGTAATGAGCTCTCTTGAGAAAGGACTCCAAATAATAAATGATCTCTGCGGTTAAGTTCTGAAAGCTTGTTTTTTGTATGTGAGTACACAGCTGCATTCACGTCAGGGGTATGGGAAGCTCACACAACCCTCCAAATGCCCTATTATGATGCTGGCAACAGCATTTGTTTATGATTTACCTCCCTTTTCTAAATGCCAGTCTTTCAGTCTAGTGGTATATTTTGCCAATAGGTAGAATCAGCAGGTAAGAAAAATCATGAAGAGATTTTTTATTAAAAATAAGAGATATTTTGTCTCTCCTTCCAAGGAAATCTTTGCATTAGGATGAATTTTGGGTTCATGCAGCTTCAGCCTGGATCATGGTAGGACATCTCTGAAATCTCTGTGTGCTGTGCACATCCTATGCAAGAAAAGCAAAACAAGGCTGTGAGGTGACTGACAGCCGCAAGACTTAGTCCATAAACTCAGTCGAGTCAGGTGGAGGTTGAGCTTTGGGGTGTTTGGAGGCAGGAGAGAAGATTCCCATCAATCTTTTACAGGACAGAGTGGGGGGCTCCCGCTGGCCCCACCGTTTGCTCCCAACAGTGTCTGCTGCAGCCGTGCCTGCCAGCTCTCCCTTACACTAGGAGGGTGACAGGTTACTCAGTCATCTTTGCGTCAGCACAGCGGCACTGCCAGGGATGTGCCAGTGCCATGGTGGGGAACCCACACCGGTGAACCTCATGCAGACCTGCAGGCTGGTCCCGCCTGGGCTGCCAGTCTCGTCCAAGCAGGATCTGTGCATTATACATTTATCAAGGCAAACCCAGAAGGAGCTGTGTTGCTATCTAGGGATGGGTGTAATCTTTCATCCTCTCATTTTCAAACTGCTGCTGTGCATGTAAGAGCTATTTCTCTACTCTTCAGTAGCCAGTTGTGGGACCTCCATAGCCCATGGGCCAAATGGGCCTTGAACAGACACATCCCATTACCTGGGTCTCTCTGCAGATATCCCTGCCGGGGACGCCCCTAGTGAGGTCCATCCCATGTCAGTATGTCCATACGGACCAGTGCACGGCCCTGCAGTACCCGCATCCAAGGCAGTTGGGGTATGGGGCAGCCCTAGACCAGACTTTGTATGTGTGTGTTCTCTGCAGGCTTCTGGACTAGGGAAATTATCAAATCATCACCCTCTAAACCTTTCCGATCTCTACCCGCCCACAGCTTGATTTCTGGGGCCTTCAGATCTCCAGGCAAGTTTGCTGCCTTGCACTAATGAATACCGCGCGCTGAGTGAAAACTCTATCTGCACATCTTTAAATTAAACCAAACCACACACACGCATACTCAAAAATAATTTCAGCCTACCCAGTGGGTTTTTGCCTTGATGCATGTGCAGAGTTTCTTATTGATGTGGGAACTGTGCAGCAGCAGAAACTCTTTAAATGTGCATCAGGAGTGGTAATTTCTCCCTGTTGCCTGCAGCATGGATTCAGACGATATGATCATGAAAAAGGGAATGACTTCCTGCCCCATGGAATTTAATTTTATGAATGGAGCCATGTAACATGGCATAGTAGCTTTAAAAAAAATGCCATAAAAGTCATGACAGAAGAAACCAAGTTATATGCTCCTCTGCCGTACAGAAAAAAAAGCTAACTTATACGGTTTGGCTTCCTTGTTTGCCCTTTCATTGTTCCTTGACAGTAAAACTCTTGCGTTATGATTTTCAGAAGCACATAGCACAAAATGGTTTATGATGTTTACTTAGCATATAGGACAATAGATGGAAAAGCGCCATAATTTGTGACGCTGACTGCAAAATAAACCTATCATCGTTCACACAGAGCACTGTTCCTTTGGATAAACAGCCACATTGCTGGTTGGCAGGAACAGACCATCGCCTCCTGGGTCCTCCTTGCCAGAGCTGCACATCTTTGGGCCTCAAGCCATTGGTGTTTGAACAGAGATGCCTTTTGACTCCAGTGGGGCAGTTGCTGGCACTGCACAAGCTCTTTGTCCTTATTTAGATAAAATAAAGATCCCTGAAAGGCTTCCCGGCACAAAAAACCCCCTCATGTGGTGCTTCACAATAGCTGCCGACATGGGAAAGTTGCAGGGAGGCCCCCAACCAACAGCTTAGATGTAAACATCTTGGGGCTAGGGGCAGTTCAGATGTAGAGCCAGGTCCACGTTGTACCCCTGGTCCTCAACTTTGCTAGGTCTTCCCAGACCCTCAGCTGTCAGCATGCCCATGTTTGATTTACCAGAATAAGAAATCTGCTCATCCCCACTTTGATTTGTGAAGCCATCTTTAGTGCACCAAAGTGGGTTGGAGTCCAAAGTGACGGAACTGCATGATGCTTTTTCCTGTGGAACTTTGGGTGAGGCCTTCTCCAAAAAGCAGAGGTTGTAGTTAACAAACCGAATCATTAATGTGTCTGAGGAAGTGTGTCCAGTGAATTTTACATACGCGTGAATTACCAAATCCTAGAAGACAGAGTGGGGAGGGACCTTGAGGAGGTATTGATTTGTCCTCCTCTTCCAGGACCTAAACAGTCAGACCTAACCCATTCCTGACACATGAATGTCAAACCTCTTCTTAAAACTCCCTAATGATGAAGGTACCATAAACTCTGTCAGCAACATCTTCAGTGCTCCCGTCTTCACCTTGAACAGCATTCCCTGCAACATCTGACATCATTCCCCCTTTGCTGCAGCTCAAGGGCAAGACTCATTTCCTTCCTTTAGGAAATGCAGAGGTCTATACCCTCTCTCTCCTCAGTCATGGGTTTGTGGACTGTTAAGACTGTGTCCTCTCTACATTTTCTAGACTGAACAAACCCACTCATTTTCAACCATTTCTCATATATTATGTTTTCTAGTTTTCTGAGCCGCTTTTTGCAGCTGTTGCACTCCTCTGGATTCAAGCTACTCCATGCCTTTCTCAAGGACCTCCCCCCAAGCCTGACTATCCCTGGATTTGATCAGCTCTGATCAAAAGTTGGTTACGGACCATCTTCATGGTTTTGACTTGAACTGGATCCAAAGCAAACAAATCCCATGGCATTTTTTTCCCATTCGTCCCTTGGGATATGGCAGTTTTAAAGCAGTAGCAGAAGATAAACACAGTGGAGACCTTCTTGGTAGTGAGCAGTGGGACAGGCTTAGATCGTGTGTCTTGCATAAGATGCCCTGGCTTATCAATTTTAGTGTGAGGCTTTTTTCTCTTTGACATGTCACACTGCCTTTTGATCAGCCAGGAGCAGTGGAACAGAGGAGAGGGAGGGACTGTACAAGTGTTGAACTTTGCCCAGAGCTTTACTGGAACAACAGCCCTCCTGGTTTGCTTTGTCACACATCATCCAGCTCATGAACAGCAATTTGCCAGACTCCAGACAGACTTTATAAAAGCCCATTCAGCATGTCCTGTTTGACATGAGTCTGCCAGTGTCCACTCTGGAAGCGGTTTTTAGCTGGTTGGAGTGTAAGTAGTGTAACAGGTTATCAGCCAAACTGCTTGCACGCACAGAGTTGATAAGGACCAGACAGCACGGATTCATCCAATTTCATGTCAAATCAGTCTAGATTTTTCTCCTGATAGAGTAATAAGTTCTTGTGGGTAGGGGAGCTGTAGTTGGGGTCTTTTTTTCTTGACTTTAGCATCACCCCATGTGATGTTCCCATAAATGTAGCAGTTCAGTCAATACTAGTTGAGCTGTACTGTTGCATTGGGTGTGCAGAGAAGTGCTGCTTTATAAAAACCATTCTGAAAAAAACAGACATTGTTCACCTTTTCCAGGCTATTTTATTATTATTATTCAAAGAGTTCGTCTTCTGAGGGTAGGAGCTTTCTAGCTGCACTTCAGTAAACAAAAAAAATTAAAAAAATAGCATAATAACACCTCTAATAAAATAACCAGGAAAGTTTCCTCTAAGAGAATGTCATTATGTCAACTCTGTTCAGCGGAGAAGCATTGCATTCGGTAAATATATATTCGGGAGCTACTTTGTAATCATTGACATTTGACATTGTTCTTACATCTCTCCCTATTAGCATGTTTCTGTTTGGAGTGTACTTGACCTATTTCAGAAATATTCCTCATCTTTTCCCATTATTTACTGAGCAGCAATAACCCTGGAAAGAACTACTGCATTTTACAGGCTGCAAAGTTTCATGGAAACAAGAGGCCTCTCTTGTGTCGCTTAAGTAGCTTATCTGTGAAGGTAAATATATTCCTGGATTTAATTAGGAGTTGCAGTATTAATATTTATGCAGATAAAACTAGGTGGGGAGGGAGAAGAAAGAAGAGGGAGCAATGGCGTAGTTGTCATTGCTGAAATGAACTGACCAATTCATTCTTCATGAGGGACACAGCAGCCAAATCTCTGAGGGCTCTTGCATGAAAAAACTGTTTCACTCCTCACTCCTAACAGAGGGCTGGGACCAAGTCAAGGGTTCAAAGACACAGTTGGCACCAAAGGCTTGTTTTGCTTTGTGTTTAAATGCTATTTTTCACGCAGAGACAAATTTGAAGGCCAAATGACAGATCCTCTAGGGAGTACAGAGGAGGGAATTTCAGACACTGGAGCAACAGGAGAGTTCTGATCTATTCTGTCTCATGTTGGATATGATTTTTATGTGCTGCAAAACTTTTATGGATATTAGTGTTTTTTGAGTCATGAGATGAAAAGTCAAAATTTTGTGCTATTTTGTGACTAATAATGGAAGACAAAGATTCAGCCATAAAGCTTGGTATTAAGATTTTGAAGCCGTAAGATTTTTAAGTACTTCCTCAATATAGTTTTCAGACACCTTTTCATCTCCAAAGTGTTGAGCTGGAACATATTACCCATTTTTCAACCCTCACACACAGAAAAAAGATTTGAGTCTGTACCGGCCCTTATAACCCAGAGACAGTTGAGATCTCATGTTTTTACACCCAGAAGAGACAGTAGCAACCTCCCATCATGGACCTGACCTGTTTTATTCTTCCTCTGACCTTGTACCCCTCAGTACAAAACTTGGTTGGGAAAGGTGTAGAGGTACATAAAACAAGGGAACTCGGCATTCATCCTTCATGAGTGGTGTCATTGTAAGCTTAAATATGAGCCAGCAGAGTTCAAAGGTGGCATCTCCCATATTAATATAATGTGTGATGGAGAGTCCTGGCACATCAGAAGTTAGAGATCACTTGAGAACACAAAGCTGTGTCAAAGGCAACAGGGAAAATGTACTCTTTCTCCCTCAAAGAGCAGTTCACCTCTTTGTTCTCCCTTTTGTACCCAGGCTGCACCTGGCCCTCTTTGATTTTAATTATCAGGTACGCTGCTCTGGGGGAGCTCTGGGCTGACCATATTAGAAAGCATCACCTTCCCTTTAGCTTCAGCTCTTTGTTCTGCTCCCATAGGGTAATTGGATGCTAATAAATCAGCTCTCTGGTTCACCATATTTAAAATGCTTCTAGTGACTGGAAAAAAAAAAATTAAACTCTTTTCTCTTTATCCCCTTTCCTCGCTTTGCTCTGTGCTTTTCTTCCATTCTTTCTGTTAAGGCAAACATCCTGTTACCTCCATTCTGGTGATCAGTTTTTGCTCCTGTACAATTCAGTTACTTTGTTGATCAGAAAAGGAAAAAGATGCTTCAGCCCCAGCCCTTTGCTTCTGCTCTATGTTCCCCTGGGGAAGTCACTTGCATCCAGCACGGTGCCACAAGTCTTCCCCACTCCATGGTCCTACATGGCAGATGTAGGAAGCTGGTAACAACCACCAGCTCTGCGCAAGCCTGAAAGCAGTCCCATGCCCCATGCCTGCCAAGGGATATGGGGTGTCCTTCCACCACGTGGCAGGACATGGAGCATGTTCCACAATCGTTCACCCCCTTTCACAGACCAGCTTAGGGGTTGCAACCTCTAAGTTGCAATACAATAGACCAGAATCCCATCTTCCTACTCTGCAAAATCTGATGTCAACAGAGTTACCTGCCTTGGGCAGTGACTGTAGCTGAGGGGAACGAAGCTGTGTCCATCCTTATGAATAGACCAAGCCAGGATGATCTAGATCTCAGAGGGAGCAGCCTTGACTCCATGGGAATGGCAGAATCTGGCCATAAATAGTGTGTACCACAAAGACATGCAGGGGGGGAGAAACACTTAGCAACAACAGCAACAGTTGCCACTGCAATTATTCCAGCAAATGACAGTAATTTGTGCTGACCACACTGTGGTCTGCCTATACCTTGCCAACTTGTTCCTCTTCCAGCCATTAATATCAGTTTATTTTGCACACAAAGAAAATAGCTCTCATTTAAATCTCCCTGCACACTTTGTGAGTCATTAATGAAGTCTCATGATATCTATGACCTAAAAAGAGCACTGTGAGCTACTTTTTCTTGAGCAAGAACCATGATCTGCTGGTTGTCAGAGGAACTCATTTATCACTTCTTGTCCCTCATATTTGTGGCCCCGTTCTTTGGAATAATAAAAGCTTGGCTTGAGGAATGGACATGAAATGTGGTTATGTTTAAAATTTGTTTATTTTCATTGTTTTTCTTTAGCTTTGTTCTTGGACCTTGTACAATAAAGGCAAATAATTTAAAGGACACAAAGGGCTGGAGTTTGGTTTTATACAGAGTGTGGGAGGCTGACAGAAAAGCTATAGCCAAGCAAGGGGACTACGTTCAGCGAGGCCAAGGTGAACCGAAGTATTTAAAGACTCTGAAGGACTTGGACTTGGAATAACTTCCATCTTCCCTCTCAGCTTGTAACTCACACCAGGCTCACACCCAGGCTGAACTCACACCCGGCTACTGCCGGAGAAGTTACACCTCTTAAGTCATCAGCTGCAAAACTGGCTCAAGCAGCCAAAACGAGCTCAAGTTGGGCAAACTCACCTGCCGAATCATGCGGCCAGAAAGAACAAGGAAGAGACACTAAGCCGGTATGAATCACTGCTAATCACTCTCTTGAGCTAATAGACACATTCCTAAAATTCCTCTCGAGGTTCTTGGCAGCCTGAGCTCCATCAGTTTCTTCAGCCATCAGCAAAGGGAAAGGCACATAGCCGTGTCAGAACGTCTTATTTTTTGTAAATAAACAGACACCACTGCTGCATGTGAGGGCTCCAAGGGTTGCATGACAGTAGTCTTACCCGAGATCGCACTTGTGAGATTTGAGAGTGTTCCCCCGCTCCCCCAGCTGCTCTCTTCCCAACCCACTTGGTTCAGTGCTGCTGCAGCTGCTTCAATGCACTTACCATCACACACACACACACACACACACACACACCCCCAGTTCCTCCAGGGAAGATCCCAGAGAAGCATCAGTCTTGCTCACCACCCAACCGACAATGCAGCGAGGAAGGTACAGGATGTCCTTCACTTTGTAATGCTGGTCCCCTAAAGCCCAGAGACCTCTCAGGTGGCTTCTGCTAAATCTGTGGTACAGTACCTTGACGACAAGCTGTTTCCAAGCTGCTTATTAACATGGACTTTGTACTATTGCTGGCATTCAGCTCAGCTCGTCTCACCTGTAGGGTTGGTAAATGGAAAGATGACAGCCACCAAGTGCCAGGAGTATCTTTGGTTCTGGGTATGTGGTGTGAAACCTTTGACTGCTGCAGAGACTATGTCTTCTGTGGAAGGAGTCATCTTTCTCCTGTGGTTCTTGGCCTGCAGTATGAAGATCCCAGGAGCTACTTTGAGATGCTTTCAAAAATCCATTCTCAGGAGGCCTGAAATTATTTTTCTGTCAATCTGCAGGTTCAAAATACATCAGAAACTGCTTGCTTAGTGTCAGGTAGGTAGTGTGACCCCCTCTAGAGTCAGTGAACTGATTGGTGTTCTGCAATGCTGAGGGCATCTTAAAATACTGTCCCCCTAAGCCAGCCCACTGAACAGTGGGTCACCAAATGAGCTTGCAGACAATGGTGATATTAGGGTCATACCTGTCAGCATGTCTCCATCCTCTGGTCTTACATGGTATCGGGGTAGTGACTGCATTTGCCAGTGATGGGGACGGCTGGGGTTCAGTCCCTACCGCTGCTGATGTGTGTCCGAAGGGATTGCTCTAACCACTGGCCAGGGCAGCTTGGAGGCACAGGTCAAAAAATATTGAATATCTAATTGTTTTTTGAACTCCTCTCTGTGCTTGGATCAGTGAGGTCCAGAGTTTAACAATGCACCTTGTAAAAGGTTTTACTGTTTGTCTTAAACCTGCTATATCATTGTTTCTTTGGCTAATTCCTAATTCTCGTAAACTGAGAAACAGTTCAGTATTCCCTGTCCATTTTCTCTGTGAGGTCTGAGGAAGGTGCTAGTGTAAGCCTACAGGCAAAACCAATTGCTACTAATAGTTTTAAATTGTTGTTCTTCCTTCCCTTCCAACACAGATGCTCCATACACACGTATATGTAGATTGATCCTTTTCTGTCATCACTGGCATATTTTGCAAATTCATATTGGTTATTTTATTAAGATGAATGAATTAAGAGAGACAGGAGATGGTTAAAGTTTTTAAGAAACCAGTGTGTGGGTTTCAAACTGATTGTAACTCATACTATGGCTGAAAAATTAGGTTACATCAGGTGTCCTTCTAAAGCAAAGGACAAATTAAAGCTGCTATATCCACTTAGTTTTTTCTAACAACATATTTCTCTCAATGAAACAATTGCTATGACTACACTTCAGTTGAATGAGTTCCGTATTGTCCTTTTTAAAAAGCGCTGAGCTCAGCACAAGGCACCGCAAAGTTGCTTGGTTTGTTTTTGTCTCCTTTCAGTTTAGACATATGGCTAATCATGCCTGAAAACCACGTAATCTTATCCAGGGCAAAATTCATATCATTATGTAGGGAGAGTTCAAGTGTTTCCCCCTTATTTTAAAATAATGTTAAACTGGGATTACGCTGTATTATGTTCCTTTTGGACCTGAAATGTCCATGTGCATTTATATCAGCCGTCTGGCTGTCACATCTGTACTTACTGCCTCAGTGGTTAACAGTGAAGAAAACCAGCGTATTAGCTCCTGGAACAAATGGGGTCTTTTCTTTATAAGAAGATAGCTGGGACATAACTTAATATAACTGCTCCCTGTTCTTCTTAATGGAAAGCTAAGTGACATGACAGATGTCATGTCAGGTGACAGATAAATGAGTATTAATGATCTCCCAGGCTGCTGAAGTTGTAGAATATAAAAACACATCCTACTCTCTTAAGAAAATTCTCGCTGCATATTTTTGAGTAAAAACATAATATTTTTGAGCAGCATGTTAGTGTGATTTTTTTATTAAATATAAAAGTAGCCTGTATAGCATGATAATAAACACACACAGACCCCTCTGTGCCTGCTACATCCAGAATAAATTGTACATTTTTGCAACTGAAATATATGCACAGAACTGTATGAGTATATAACACAGACATCTGAACACATAGATTTATTTTGTCGGACATGCAGAACTACATGTGATGTACACGCACGTATTTTGTGTATTCAGCACTATTACTGTGACCGTAAACTCACGCATCTCTGTAGGTACCTGTAGGTAAAGTTGTGTAATTATACTCATGGAGGTCTCATGGCAGAGCTATGAATTTTTTAATCTAATTCTTTGTGGAGTGAATTATTTGTGTATATCTTTGTGGTGCATACCTATTTATAGATGGTGCGGTGCGTGGAGTGTATGGCAGATTTATGTACTGTACTTTGCCCGCGCACACACCTATGCTGGCCAGGACTGGTCCGGCAGGTACGGGAATATCTATATAATATACATATCAGTGCATTATGAGCAGCTCATTGAGTTTAGCGCGGTACTCCTTCTGCTGCTTTTGTGCAGTTCATTATAGAAACATACTTGAGTTTGCTCAGTTGCTTATCCCAAAGGCCAACTTTTGATCTTCTCTTGGGAACCTGTCGCACTGCCTTGGTTTCTAGGTACCGCAGCCAATGTGTTTACCAACTCTTTTTCTCTTTCTCGCCCTTTCTATTATGCGTCCCCTTTTTTCTGCCACACAAAAGCTCTGTGCGGTGCTTGTGTGTGGTCCCCAAGAGATGCGGGCCCGGCGAGGAGCCGGTTTTCGGTGAGGCACTGGGCTGGAGGATCTGTGAACCCGTGCAATTAGCAGTTTAGATCCGGGACCCCACGTGTGGGAGCGGGGCCCGCGGTTATGCCGGAGCGATGGGGACAGCCGCCCTCCGGGCGAGTGCACCGACCCCTGGCAGAAGGGTCACGCCGTACCGCAGACAGCCCCCGAGCTCAGGAAAAACCCAGAGATCAGAGCCGCAATCTGTAGCGGGGTGTCCTCCCCCCGCCCCCGCCACCCCGTGCACAACACATGGATTCAGAAAGGGATCATTTGGAAAGCATTTGCAAACATATGGGTCGTTTTTAAGTCAAGACTTCTTTAATTCACTGTGTTTCCTAGTTTTTTTGGAGAGGGGAGTTTGATGGAGGTTTTTGGGGGAGTTGTTTTGTTTTGTTTGGAGGGATGCAAAAAGCCTGGCTGGGAAAAAACAAAACAAAACAAAAAAAAAAAAAAAGAGGAGGGCTGAGTGGTGAAATAAAGAGCGCAGCAAAGCTTCCCCAAAGCAGCTTGTTCCCAACTCATGTCCCTTACACAGAGATTAAAAGAACAAACACTCCGCTCTTCTTAATGATGGCATTACCAAGTATAATTAATTAGAAGGGTAGCAAAAGGAATCAGATCCCTGATGCTAATTACTTTCCTAAAAGGATAATATGCTCTTATGTTACTAGTCTAGATCTGACAGAAATATGTCTATTACTGCTACCGCTGCTAATAATCAAGTGGTAAAATAAACTACCCAAGGGACATACATGCCTGGGTTTATTTATATGCATGTATGTATATACACGTGCATATAATGATACACTTCACTATATATAAGCATGATGTGTACAAATACACATGTGTAATCTCTTCATGTTTATATATTTCTAGTTAGAGTGTTTTTTTAGACATGTACGTTGACAGACAGCCAGGCAGAAAGACAAATATTTATAGCACCACTTCTCTGCAGTGCTACCACCAAAGGAGGGGAGCGATAAACAAAAGCTCCCCCACCTTTGCCACCCTTGGCCCGCGCAATTAGGTCTGGAGTAGGAGCAGGGCTGTGTTTTCCTTTTCTTGGATGGAGATGTGGTGGCCTGTTAGGCTGGTTGGTGAAGAACTAATGACTGGATGGCATTGATTTGCAGAGGAATTTTAGCTGCAGAAAATGATCAATGTCCTTCAGCCAAACATTTGTCTCAGCAGGCTGGACATATTTTGCGTAGCCTGCTCTGGTAACTGTGAAGGGTTGCTAAATAAATGGTGGGTCAACAGTTAAAACACACAGGCTTTGGGTATTCAGCGGGAGACCTGTGTTGTGGAGTTGTTACTATCACCATTTTAAGAAGTTGGAAGGGATGTATAATGCAGCCTGAGTTAACTCCTGGCTCTCAAATGACTTTACTGTATACATATACAGTGCAGGGGTCTATGGTTGTTACTACAAGTGCATCTGCCTGTTTACCTGCATCCTTCCCCCACCTCTATGTGTGTATGAGCACACAGATGTGATGGACCTGTGGATGTGCATATGCACATGTGGATGTGAACGTACATATGCACATCCCTCTGTGCACACTTGTACCCGCTGCATGTGTGTGAAATACCTGTGTGCATAGATGTGGTTCAGTCTGTGAGCACATTTGTGCCCGGGCTGCACATTTGTGTGCATTTATATGTATGTGTAGGTGCATATATATATCCCTGTGCATTTTGCCAGCAGGAGAAAACCCACACATGTAAATCTGTGTGTGTCTGTGCAGGTGTGTGCCACATGTATGAGCACAGACTTGACATGTTATTTTTAGTTGTTTCCCATCCTTCCAGCTTCCCAAAATATCACTCTCCCCATTCCTGCCTCCCGATTCTGCCATTCTCCCAGACTGTGAATTTTCTTTGGGATGTGAAGCCTTTGCCCAGTTCTCCTCAGTGAGCAGAAAGCAGTAAGTGCAATTTAATGTATTATTTATGAGTGGTGGGAAAGTCTAAGGGGGTTTTAATCTCTGCTTCTCCACTTCCTTCCCAGCTGAAAACCATTTCACCTCCCTTCCCAGATATTCAGCTCCAGTGTGCTCCCCCACCCCACTCCCATCTGCGCCTTATTTGTACAAATGTTCCCGTGTCTTTAGAAATCATCTTCAAAAAAAAAAAAAAAAGAGGAAAAAAAAAGAGAGAAAAAAAAAAGAAAAGAAAACCCCTCGCCAAACCCATATTGTACTTAAACATTTGTGAAGATTTTGTTTCTCTCAATATGGAAGCGAGAGGGGGCTCTGGGAGGGGCTTTCATGGAGAAATGTCTCATTCAGTCTGCTGAGCCCCCTCCTTGAAGTTTCTTTTCAAGGCTGTTGGAAAGTTGGGCAAACTGAAAAGCAAAACAATAATTAGAGATAATTGCTTGTGTCCAAACACAGGCATCAAAGCCTCGGGGGTCTCATTTGTGATGGGCCTTGGTGTGTGATCCAAAAAAAAAAAAAAAGGTGACCCTTATTTTATTTATTGAGTGGGGGAACAGAGAGAAAGTGCCAGATGGAAGGACCTCAGAGCAATCTCCAACGGCTCAGCCCTGCCTGCTTGGGCGAACAGGCACTGAGGCCAGGATAAAAGGGATAGAAAGCAGGGTCAGGAGAGGTTGCATAATTACTAGGGGGGAGGTAAATGGGGTGAGGGGGGAGACAAGGGTCTCTCTGGCCCCACCATGGGGATCTGTGCAGCCCCCCAGCTCTGTGTAGCTGGTGACATCCCTGGTACCCAGAATTGGTACCAGGGATGCTGCAGGATGCCACATCAGAGGTGCTACAGGAGTTCCAATTTTCAGGGGGCTGAGTCATTCCCTTTCCCTTCCTCCAAGCTGGATCCCTAGTGTGGATCCAAGTAGTTGCAGACCTGAGATGCTCTGTCCCAAATTCCCCCTTGATGGGATGCACTACCAGGGTGAACATGGCAACTCCCAGGTTACCCACAGCACAGGCAGCACTGCATCCCTGGTGTTTTTACTGAAAACGTGTCAGTGGGGGTGATTTGGAAAGGAAATAAGGGGAAAAGATGGTAAAAGGCAGTGGTGGTATAAAAGATTCCACCGAAAGCAGTGAAGGAGTCTTGTCCTCTAGGCCTTACTGGGAAGATGCCTTGCCCTGGCTGCAAATGATGCAGGAAGGGGTCCAGGCACAGATGGGGGTGTCAGATTTAGGGGGACTGGACCCCTTTCAAGGGGGCCACAGGAGGCTGAAGGTAAGCAGCAGATAAGAGCAAATGAGCAGGGAGCATCCTTGTAGGAGAGGGATAACGGGGGACTCTCCAGGGAACCCTGGTCTCTTCTCTGGTTTTCAAAGGCACTGGTTCACATGCTAAGACATGGCCAAGGTTTCTCCTCGCCCCGCCTGTCCCTCGGTAATGGGCTTGTAATGACCTAAACGGTTTGCTGATTAGGGACAATACAACCGCCTTTCCGTGAGGGGTGTCCCTCGCCGGGGTGGCAGCGAGGAGGGCTGGGGCCGGGGGGACTCGCCCATTCCCGAGCAGGAAGGTGACAGTGTTGTTTATTCGGGCTGCTGGGAATTTGGCGGCAGAGCTGGAGTCATTTATGACAGCATCTGCCCCCCATCTTTCCAAGGGGCAATACGGGGTTCAGACGTAGCAGAGGAGGTGACTGCTGGGGTGGGTTTTCCTGCTCTTTTTGGGGGGGAGTGGGGGAAATGCATGCGGTGGCTCTGCTCGGCTCGCTCCTCCAGGGACAGGTTAAAAAGAAATAGGGAG